>JAHIAM010014540.1:0-34401 GCA_021605205.1 Aegilops longissima | reverse complement strand
CGGCTCACTACCCCTTCGAGGATGGTATATTTGACACTTCTCCCGGTGCATGCATAGGTATTGTTGGAGCTTCACGGATGTCGAGGAGGAGTGCAAGCCAAGGAACCACTACACCATCCGAGGGAAGCCCGAAGCAAGACTGAAGAAGAAGGACCTGCCTATCCAGAAGAACGGTATTACCGCCCAAAGCAGCGGTACTACCTGCCAGATTCCTCCAAGCGGTACTACCGCCATGTGTCCAGACTACCGCTCCTGCATGCACCAGGACCTTGGCCTTGTATCCCTCTCCCACTTACCCCTTCGTGGCTTAGACTATAAATAGACCACCTCCACCTCCTTTCTAGGGTCAGCAAATATGATAGCTCATTCTTAGGTGAGCTTTGCTCCTACCTCTACTCTTGAGAGAGAGAGACTCCTACTCCATTGGAGGCCAAGACCTCCATCTAGGAGAAGATCCTCATGGGATATATCATCAAGACCCCTCTTGGGCGGACCTTCAAGACCTCCTCACGGAGATGAACTCACCTTGTATCTTTCCCTTTGTTGTTCATGTACCTTGTGATCTTGTGTGTTTGATTGTCTAGTGGATGTGTGATTGGACTTGTTCTTGAGTGTTTCCCTTGTGATTTCTCCCTGTTCTTCCCGTGTTCTTCAGATTTCTCCTGGGATCCCTCCAACGTGAAAGATCGACGCATAGGGTTCCACCCACATCATCTATGTATCATGAGCCACGTTGATCACGTTTTGGAGCCCTACCCTCTTTTTCTAGCTTGATTTTGTTGATTTGCCCTAAATCCGAAAATCCCCACCAAAAATAGCCCCAAATTTTTTGTGATTTGTTAGTTTTGATGATGTTTTGTTGATTTTTATCCATGGATTTGCTTTTTCGAGTGGATCTAGCATTTCCCAAGTTTCCCACTTCCCATCCACGAAATCTCTCCAATTTTGACCCAAATCATCCATTTCGCCCAAAATCGCTACTCTATCCGGATTTTGAAATCCCACACGAGCGGTATATCTTCTTCCAAGCGGTACTACCGCTTAGCACCTCCAAGCGTACTACGCTTCCAAGCGCACACCGCCTCCCAGAGCCAGATTTTGCGAAAATCCCGACACAGCGGTACTATCATTGCTCCAAGCGGTATCTATCCACGAGCGTACTACCCTCCCCAGGGTACTACTGCCCTAGCAGCTTCAGCCTTCCGACTTTCACCGCTTCGCCATAACTAATTCATCCGAGTCCCGATTTGACGTTTTAGCTGCTTTTGAAGCTATTGACATCCCCTTCCAATAAAAATACTACCATCACCATTTGACTCCATCAAATTTTGTAAACTTTGGCATCTTTGCCTAGGGCTTCCGCCACATCCTCCGTGATAACCACCACCGACTTCCGCAACCAACCAATTTTGTTCCCATAGCATTAGTGGTTGCTTGAGTAGTGATTCGAGTATCCTAAGGTGTTTCGCCATTTAGGGACGATTGCTTCTTCATCAACCACCACCACCACTTCCACATAGGCTTGCCCACCATACACTTCCGACAACCCAACTTAACCCAATAGTTGTTTGAGCTTGTTTGAGTTGTGGCTTATGTCTCCTAAGGTGTTTCGCTACTTAGGGATGGCAACTTCAACTCCGACACGTATAGCCCATCATTCCACTTCCGCATTGCAAGTGCAAACCACCACCACATTCCCGCTACCACCATTTGACATTTGTCATTTGAGATTTTGAGTTCAGGTTTTTCCGCTTCCTAAGGTGTTTCGCCACTTAGGACGAGCTCCATCATCTTGGTATCTACATCAAGAACACCGCCACTCATCATCGCAGCGACGGTAACCTCGACGACACCATTGTATATTCCCTTGCAAATTGCATTGATAACCCTAGCCCATTTTATGCTATTTGCCTATCGAGACTAGCCATTTGAGTATTGCGCAACGTTATTTGTGCACATTAGTGATCTACACCATCCATTGCATACATACCATATCATCTTGGTATCATCATATCATCCATTGTGTCACAATATCGTCCCCACATATACACAATAGCTATCTTGGTTTGTGCATTGTGCAAAAGTGGCCATACATACAAAAAAAAGAGAATAAGCTTTTAGCAAAAGAGAAATAGCAAAGAGCTTGTAAGAAAGCCATAGCATCCAAATATATCATATGGTATCATACTTGATCATCTTGGATCATTGTGAGAGAAACACCGAACCATACATACATAGCATACTTGGGATAGAAAGTTTATCCATTTTGCATCTTATAGGTTGTGCACAAGTGTCGATCCGCTATTGAGCAATCGTATAGCGCCTCTCTTGAGTTGTGCAACACAGCTTTGGTGGATTCCACATTTTGAGCTCATTCCTTGTTGCACGGCCCCATTTATCTATCCGTGTGTGTTTCCTTGTGCCACATATTGCTATTGGTCTACTTGTTTCGCTGTAATTTGTGAATCTCTTTCAACATTATTGACTCTTGCTAACATTTTGCATCAAATTTTGTGCCACTATCCTCACCGAGCTCTACCATAAGCTTTACTTGATAGGTGTGAGTGAACAAGTCCGTACCAATTCCACTATTCTTTCATCTCACATTGAGTGAAACGATACATCCTCAACTTTGGGAAAAGGTAACTTGGTATTGTTTATCTCATTTCCTACTCACCTCTACTCGAGTCTTGTGATGGATAGGCAAGGCATTTCATCTTCGGTCTACAACAACAACGATTTAGTTCGATGCCATGGAAAACAACTACGACGCCAAGATGCAAGCTAAAATGGAGGAGATCAAACCTCATCAAGTCCTACAAGCGATCTTCCTCATCTTCGAACACGCCAAGAGCACATCCTTCCGAGCACCATCTCCGCAACATCACATCGGCATCGACACCATCATCAACAAGAACATGAAGGTCAAGAGCTCAACATCAACAACCGCCAACGACTTCACCATCTCCTTGGCATCTTCGCGCTTACTTCAAGGCATCTTCGCTTCGGATATTCGCATCTTCTCCAACAAGCACCCCAAGACTACGCCAAGAGAAGCTCCCAAGCTCAAGTCCGCGACTTCCACGAGCTACTACGACCTTGACATCGACCACAGATTCCTTTCTATGGACTCAAGAACCCGAGGAGTACCGAGGGGAGCGAATGATGACTACCCGCTACATCAAGTTCAGGCTTATGTGATGCATTACCGAGAGGGCCCAGAGATACCTCCCATAATCGGAGGACAAATCCTAATCTCAAATATGCCAACCCAACGGTACCTTCGAGACACCTTAATGTACCTTTATAATCACCCAATTATTGCCAGACGCTTTGGTAGCACCCAAAGTGTTCCGGTAAACGGAGCATAATCTCAGTCATAGGAACATGTATAAGGAAGAAAAGCACTAGCAACAAACTATACGATCAGGTGTGCTAATGGAATGGGTCATGTCAATCGATCATTCAACCATGATGTGATCCCGTTAATCAAATAAACTCCTTGTTCATGGTTAGAAACATAACCATCTTTGATTAACTAGTCAAGTAGAGGCATACTAGACACTTGAGGTTTATGTATTCACACATGTATTATGTTTCCAGTTAATACAATTCTAGCATGAATAATAAACATTTATCATGATATAAGGAAATAAATAATAACATTATTATTGCCTCTAGGGCATATTTCCTTCAACGATACTTAGATATTGCTTTCACCCATGATTCTACATTTCCATGCTTCATGACATATATACCTTTGTGTTGCATCCAATTCATGACTACTTGCTACTATCATATGGTTGGTTGCACCAATATCATTTCTTCACATATGCCATGTCCCTTGGTTGTTACATGATTCACTTGATTGCCTCACACATGATGAACAATTGCTCTTTATATTGTGTTGAGTGCCACACTATATTCACTACACCCTATGCACATTATGCTTGGATTGTCTTGCACTTGACCCATGTGTTTAGACATCTCATCTTATTTGGTGTTGTGAATGATTCCTATGCCTACCATCGACCATTTGTCGAGCGCTTATGCATGATTGCTATGATCTTGAGGTAGATGCTTATTCTCTTGTCACACATATTTGCATCACTACCTCACGTTTACATGCTTGTTTCCATGATGACCTTTATTTGGACCAAGCTTTGGAGGCAAGGGACAAGGTGGCAAGCAAGGATGATGCTTCCATCTTTGGAGGCGAGAGATGATGTGCCACCTTGGCCTTCATCCATGGCGACGACGATGAGATGGTTGAGTATTTCACTTCGACCACGGCGACGTATGATGACTTGAGTGACTTGTGCCACCATATTGAGAGTGAGAGTGACGTCACCACTAGCCCCATATATGACGAGTTGCCCCAATTCTCATGTGAGGAGAGCCACAACCACCACTTGAGTGAGATGAGTGACTCCACCATACGAGAGTTTGAGTGCACCTATTTTGAGGGAGTGAGTGAACCACCACATAGAGAGAGTGAGATAGTTGATAGGTCATGTGAGGCCACTTTCAACACTAACGACTTGACCTCTACCTCTATTGTGTCTTCTCATTTGGTGCTAGGTCCCATTTATGATGACGCGCCGATCCTCGTGACTTAGTCCTCCCTTTGGACAAGGCGATGGCCATGGTGGACTATGATGCACCCCCCACATGGTTCCATCAAGATGAAGATGACCACCATTTGGTCTTTCCCACCTCACCTACACCACTTGAGTGGAATGACAAAGGTAACATAGGTGACGGTGATGCTCTAGTCCCACTAGTGGACATCCTTGACATTGATTGCTTGCATGATGTTGATCACCCTATTGACATGCTTCATTCTAGTATGATTTCCCCATGTGATGATTTGCCCATTTATGATGAATATGATGATTCTCATGTGGAGTCTATTAGTTGTGATGCTATGTTACATAGGATTTCTTGTGACAATTCTTTAGGTCACATCATGTTTGCTAATCCGCTTGACTTGTCATATACTATGCATGAGATCAACCATATGTCTTATTTGCAATCTCTCCATAGTGACTATGCATATGCCATTAAAATAAACCCAATTTGCACATATGGCATAGATGACAAGCCCGGGGTTATTGGCATTTGTTTTTCTTGTGATGATATTGATATGCTCCTTTGCATCATTTATCTCATATGCCATGCCATGCCCTCCTAACCGGATATGCATTGTTTTGGATGTTGTCCATTTTCTCCATGTGATGTTTCCGCTATTGCTCATGAGGAGGCCCCATAGTATCCTCATACATGTTAGAGAATTTGATCCATCCCATTCATTGCATGATACCCATACTTGTGTGCACCACATGCTCCCCATGAATGAAAATGCTATCGATCGCCATATACTTGCACTCTCAATTTGTGTACCCATCGTGTCATACATAATAACTATTCTTTCATGATGGATGACATGTTCTTATACCATGCATCAAATTTCTTTGGCGATGCTTATCTTGTGCTAACTCACACGTGCACATACACATCATGATGGATGATGTGTACATTTACCACGCACAAATTTCTTTGGTTTGTGTCTCTTTTGTGTAGGTACCCATGAATACTTGTCGACCTCGCAATCCCACGAGTTGACAAAGCGAGCTCTAGAGAGCAACGATGATTTGGGATCCCATGGATTGTCTTTCCCACCGCTCTCTTTGCGCAAATCCTTCGTGCATTTCTTCTACACGGCCCTCACTTGGCTATGGATTGTTTTCCATTATACATCCTTTGCCCATATTGCCATGTTCACTTTGCATGATATGCCCATTCCTATGCCTTTGCCATGCATTTGTGAGCCCTGCTTTGCATTACACATGATGATTGATTCTAGTACTTGTATGTGTATTTGCAAGCTTGGTGGAGATATCACTTGTTATTGCCATGTTCTATTCATGACCCATTCCTATGATGATACTTTCATCTTGCTTTGTGTTCGTGCTTGTGATATGTCATGTGCATTCCCTATGCCTATTATTTGCTCACATGACATGATTGCCATGATTTACTCTAGTGTGTTGCATCTTCGCTCCACTAGTTTGCACGACATGATTGATATTCTTGCTTGTCTTGCATCACCCATGATTCATACTTGCTCATTTCATGCGGTTGATGACAACCATTTCCATGCTTTGCACATGATTGTCATTGCTTCTTGTCACATATCTCCATATATTGCCTCTCTCATGCTAGATGATTTGCCATGTATTGAGTGCAACCATGTTATTCGTCTTGCTCATGAGTTTGCCCCCATAGCATTCTCACACATGATTGGAGATTTTGACATATTACATGTGAAGCATGCTTGTCTTACTTCTTTGCACCATATACCTAGTGCCATGAATATTGCCATTGTTGCATCATATTATTCATGCACTTGTGCTTCTAATGGTTATGTGCAAAAGATGAGAACCATCATGATGGATGATGAGTTCATCTACCATGCGATCGTTCTTTGTTTTGTTTTGTGCATGTGTAGGATTCTTGGACTTGTGTCGACTTCCACTTCACGTGAGTTGACCATTCGAGCTCTTGAGGCGAGCCTCATACATTCTACCACGAATCGCTTCTACACCGCATTTGCTTCCACTTCGGCATTGTGAAGAATGCACAAGGACACGCCTTCAAGGTGACATCCTTCTTGAGCTTGGATATTGTGGATCATACTTCATGTGTTGCTTGCACCATTTGCACGCATGTTGGGGAACGTAGTAATTTCAAAAAATTTCCTACGATCACGCAAGATCATGGTGATGCATAGCAACAAGATGAGAGTGTTGTCTACGTACCCTCGTAGACCAGCAACGGAAGCGTTGACGCAACGTAGAGGAAGTAGTCGTACTTCTTCCCGATCCAACCGATCCAAGTACCGAGCGTCGGCACCTCCGGAGTTCTCGCACACGTTCAGCTCGATGGCGTCCCTCGAACTCCGATCCAGCCGAGTGTTGAGGAGAGTTTACACGACGACGGCGTGGTGGCGATGATGATGTTCCACCGGCGAAGGGCTTCGCCTAAGCTCCGCAGCGGTATATTCGAGGTGTAGTTTGGTGGAAGGGGCACCGCACACGGCTAAGGAACGATCTCAATGATCAACTTGTGTGTCATGGGGTGCCCTCTGCCTCAGTATATAAAGGAGGGAAGGGAGGGGCTGGCCGGCCACCAAGGGCTGCGCTGAGTCCTACTCCCACCGGAGTAGATTCCTCCCCAATCCTAGTCCAACTAGGATTGGCCAAGTGGGAAGGGAGAGAGGGCGCCACCCCTTCTCCTAGTCCTAATAGGACTAGGGAAGGGGAAGGTCTGACCAGCACTTGGGCCCCTTTCCTCCTTTCCACTAAGGCCCATCAAGGCCCATTGACCCCGGGAGGTTCCGTAACCCCGGTACTCTCAAAATTCCCAATTTCACCGGAGTGATTAGAGTCAAACATAGGCTTCCAATATATCAATCTTTATGTCTCGACCATTTGAGACTCCTCGTCATGTCCGTGATCTCATCCGGACTCAACAACCTTGGTATATCAATATCATATAAACTCATAATAACTGCCATCGAAGCGTTAAGCGTCACGGACCCTACGGGTTCGAGAACTATGTAGACATGACCGAGACACCTCTCGGTCAATAACCAATAGCGGGACCTGGATGCCCATATTGGCTCCTACATATTCTACAAAGATCTTTATCGGTCGAATCGCATAACAACATCGTTGTTCCCTTTGTCATCGGTATGTTACTTGCCCGAGATTCGATCGTCGGTATCCAATACCTAGTTCAATCTCAAGTTCTTGGCAAGTCTCTTTTCTCGTTCCGTAATACATCATCTCACAACTAACACATTTAGTTGCAATGCTTGCAAGGCTTATGTGATGTGCATTACCGAGAGGGCCTCAGAGATACCTCTCCGATAATCGGAGTGACAAATCCTAATCTCGAAATATGCCAACCCAACGTACCTTCGGAGACACCTGTAATGTACCTTTATAATCACCCGATTTCGTTGTGACGTTTGGTAGCACCCAAAGTGTTCCTCGGGCAAACGGAGTTGCATAATCTCATAGTCATAGGAACATGTATAAGTCATGAAGAAAAGCACTAGCAACAAACTATACGATCAGGTGCTATGCTAATGGAATGGGTCATGTCAATCAGATCATTCAACCAATGATGTGATCCCGTTAATCAAATAACAACTCCTTGTTCATGGTTAGGAAACATAACCATCTTTGATTAACGAGCTAGTCAAGTAGAGGCATACTAGTGACACTCTGTAGGTTTATGTATTCACACATGTATTATGTTTCCGGTTAATACAATTCTAGCATGAATAATAAACATTTATCATGATATAAGGAAATAAATAATAACATTATTATTGCCTCTAGGGCATATTTCCTTCAGTCTCCCACTTGCACTAGAGTCAATAATCTAGTTCACATCATCATGTGATTCAACACAAATATTCACATCTGTATGTGATTAACACCCATAGTTCACATCGTCATGTGACCAACACCCAAAGGGTTTACTAGAGTCGATAATCTAGTTCACATCGCTATGTGATTAACACCCAAAGAGTACTAAGGTGTGATCATGTTTTGCTTGTGAGATAATTTTAGTCAACGGTCTGTCACATTCGAGAGCCGTAAGTATTTTGCAAATTTCTATGTCTACAATGCTCGCACGGAGCTACTCTAGCTAATTGCTCCCACTTTCAATATGTATCTAGATTGAGACTCGAGTCATCTAGATTAGTGTTAAAACTTGCATCGGCGTAACCTTTTACGACGAACCTTTTTCACTTCCATAATCGAGAAACATATCCTTATTCTACTAAGGATAATTTTGACCGCTGTCCATTGATCTACTCCTAGATCTCTATTGCACTCCTTGCCAATCTTAGTGGTAGGGTATGCAATAGATCTGGTATACAACATGACATACTTTATAGAACCTATGGCTGATGCATAGGAATGACTTTCATTCTCTTTCTATCTTCTGCCGTGGTCGGGTTTTGAGTCTTACTCAATCTCACACCTTGTAACACAGGCAAGAACTCTTTCTTTGACTGTTCCATTTTGAACTACTTCAAAATCTTGTCAAGGTATGTATTCATTGAAAAACTTATCAAGCGTCTTGATCTATCTCTATAGATCTTGATGCTCAATATATAAGCAGCTTCACCGAGGTCTTTCTTTGAAAAATTCCTTTCAAATACTCCTTTATGCTTTGCAGAATAATTTTACATTATTTCCGATCAACAATATGTCATTCACATATACTTATCGGAAAAGTCAGAGTGCTCCCACTCACTTTCTTGTAAATACAGGCTTCACCGTAAGTCGTAGATAACACTATATGCTTTGATCAACTTATCAAAGCGTGTATTCCAACTCGAGATGCTTGCACCAGTCCATAGATGGATCATTGGAGCTTTGCACATTTTGTTAGCTCCTTTAGGATTGACAAAAACTTCTGGTTGCATCATATACAACTCTTCTTTAATAAATCCATTAAAGAATGTAGTTTTGATATCCATTTGCCAGATTTCATAAAATGTGGCAATTGCTAACATGATTCGGACAGACTTTAAGAATCGCTACTGATTGAGAAAATCTTCATTGTAGTCAACACCTTGAACTTGTCGAAAACCTTTTTGCGACAAGTCGAGCTTTGTAGATAGTAACACTACTATCGTTGTCCGTCTTCCTCTTTAAGATCCATTTATTTAACATGGCTTGCTGATCATCGAGCAAGTCAATCAAAGTCCATACTTTGTTCTTATACATGGATCCTATCTCGATTTCATGGTCTCAAGCCATTTCATGAATCTGGGCTCATCATCGCTTCCTCATAGTTCGTAGGTTCATCATGGTCTAGTAACATGACTTCTAGAATAAGATTACCGTACCACTCTGGTGCAGATCTTACTCGGAAGACCTCACGAGGTTTTAGTAACAACTTGATCTGAAGTTTCATGATCATCATCATTAACTTCCTCACTAATTGGTGTAGGAATCACTTGAACTGATTCTGTGATGAACTACTTTCCAATAAGGAGAAGGTACAATTACCTCATCAAGTTCTACTTTCCTCCCACTCACTTCTTTCGAGAGAAACTTCTTCTCTAGAAAGGATCCATCTTAACAAAAAACTTGCCTTCGGATCTGTGATAGAAGGTGTACCCAACATTTTCTTTTGGGTATTCTATGAAGACGCACTTCTCCGATTTGGGTTCGAGCTTATCGGTGAAAACCTTTTCACATAAGCATCACAACTCCAAATTTTAAGAAACGATAGCTTAGGTTTTTGCTAAACCATAGTTCATACGGTGTCATCTCAGCGGATTTAGATGGTTGCCCTATTAAACGTGAATGCAGCTGTCTCTAATGCATAACCCCAAAACGATAGTGGTAAATCGGTAAGATACATCATAGATCGTACCATATCATAATAAAGTACGGTTACGACGTTCGGACACACCATAACGTTGTGATGTTCCAGGTGGCGTTAGCTGTGAAACTATTCCACATTGTTTTCATTGAAGACCAAACTCGTAACTCGAATATTCATCTCCACGATCAGATCGCAGAAACTTTATTTTCTTGTTACGATGATTTTCCACTTCACTCTGAAATTCTTTGAACCTTTCAACTATTTCAGACTTATGTTTCATCAAGTAGATATACCCATATCTGCTCAAATCATCTGTGAAGGTCAGAAAATAACGATACTTGCCGTGAGCTTTAACACTCATCGGACTGCATACATCAGTATGTATTATTTCCAATAAGTCATTTGCTCGCTCCATTGTTCCGGAGAACAGAGTCTTTAGTCATCTTGCCCATAAGGCATGGTTCGCAAGCATCAAGTGATTCATAATCAAGTGATTCCAAAATCCCATCGATGGAGTTTTTCATGCGCTTTACACCAATATGACCTAAGCGGCGATGCCACAAATAAGTTGCACTATCATTATTAACTTTGCATCTTTTGGCATCAATATTATGAATATGTGTATCACTACGATCGAGATCCAATGAACCATTTTCATTGGGTGTGTAACCATATAAGGTTTTATTCATGTAAATGAACAACAATTTATTCTCTTACTTAAATGAATAACCGTATTGCAATAAACATGATCAAATCATATTCATGCTCAGCATAAGCGCCAAATAACATTTATTTAGGTTTAACACTAATCCCGAAGTATAGGGGTGTGCGATGATGATCATATCAATCTTGGAACTACTTCCAATACTCATCGTCACTTCCTTCAACTAGTTTCGCTTCATTACGCAACTCCGTTTGAGTTACTACTCTTAGCAACTGAACCAGTATCAAATACCGAGGGGTTGCTACGAACACTAGTAAAATACACATCAATAATCTGTATATCAAATATACCTTTGTTCACTTTGCCATCCTTCTTATCCGCCAAATACTTGGGGTAGTTCCGCTTCCGATGACCAGTTCCATTGCAGCAAAAAGCACTTAGTCTCAAGCTTAGGTCCGACTTGGGCTTCTTCACTCGAGTAGCAACTTGCTTGCCGTTCTTTTGAAGTTCCCCTTCTTCCTTTTCCCTTTCCTTGAGACTAGTGGTCTTGTCAATCATCAACACTTGATGCTCTTTTCTTGATTTCTACCTTCGTCGATTTTAGCATCACGAAGAGCTTGGGAATACTTTTGTCATCCCTTGCATATTATAGTTCATCACGAAGTTCTACTAACTTGGTGATGGTGACTAGAAAATTCTGTCAATCACTATCTTATCTGGAAGATTAACTCCCACTTGATTCAAGCGATTGAAGTACCGGACAATCTGAGCACATGCTCACTAGTTGAGCGATTCTCCTCCATCTTTTAGCTATAGAACTTGTTGGAGACTTCATATCTCTCAACTCGGTATTTGCTTGAAATATTAACTTCAACTCTGGAACATCTCATATGGTCCATGACGTTCAAAACGTCTTTGAAGTCCCGATTCTAAGCCGTTAAGCATGGTGCACTAAACTATCAAGTAGTCATCATATTGAGCTAGCCAAACGTTCATAACGTCAGTATCGCTCATATTGAGCTAGCCAAACGTTCATAACGTGCGCATCCGCTCCTGCAATAGGTCCGTCACCTAGCGGTGCATTAAGGACATAATTTTTACTGCGCAGCAATGAGGATAAACCTCAGATCACGGATCCAATCCGCATCATTGCTACTAACATCTTTCAATACAATTTTCTCTAGGAACACATATAAAAACATAGGGAAGCAACAACGCGAGCTATTGATCTACAACATAATTTGCAAAATACTACCAGGACTAAGTTCATGATAAATTAAAGTTCAATTAATCATATTACTTAAGAACTCCCACTTAGAAAAATATCCCTTCAATTCTCTAAGTGATTGCGTGATCCATATCAACTACACCATGACCGATCATCACGTGTGATGGAGTAGTTTCAATGGTGAACATCAATATGTTGATCATATCTACTATATGATTCACGCTCGACCTTTCGGTCTCCGTGTTCCGAGGTCATATCTTATATGCATAGCTCGTCAAGTATAACCTGTGATAGAGGCAAAGGTGTCCCGATCTTTCGATGAGATGATAACTATCGATTTGGTGGAGACGACTTTGACGATCCGACTACAAACGTGCACGACGTTGCGCCTTAGCAATCGCTAAACCAATCTCCTTAGGTTCTTGACGATGCGGAAGCACGATCAGCGACCACGAAGGTCTATTCCTGCAAGCAATCGAAGAACGAGCAAGAATATGATAAAGCAATCTGAATATTGCGAATATATATGAAGTATTGATAATGGTGGAGATCCGTAGCGGTCTTGGTGCAGTCGTTGGACACAAACGAAGTACGAAGTTGCAATGGCTAACTTTTAACTAAACAAATCCCAAGGAAAAAGCTACTAGATGGATCTACTTATATAGGAGCAAGGGTGGCGGCCAAGGAGGTGGGAGGACGTCCCAAGGCAGCCTAAAACTAACCCTAGGTCGTACAAGGCCAATGGGCCCAAGCGGAGGTGACGTAACACCTTTGGACTTGTAGTTTGACTCGGATTCTGCTGCAGCATCAGATTGTTTCGTCTATAACTCAACGCTCCGGACGGATTTTAAGGTGATTCCAATTGGGTTGGAAAATGCACGAAATCTATTTTCCAACAAAAAAGAATCAACCAATTTGGAGTCCGTATGAAAAAGTTATAGACGTTTTGAGTCAGGTATGTCTGCATGCGGTCCGAATCTGAGTCCGAACGTGAGAGACTTGGACTCTATCTTCTCTTGGCCCAAAAGTGACGTGAGTAGACTTTTGAAAAGCACCTAAACTTCTCCTTTTCCTTATCTTCATATGTGGATTGTACAGATGTCCCATACACCTGCAATTAGACAAAACACAAAAGTATGTGAAGTATTTTTGTTCTGGATAACATAAATATATTATTGAATAGTTTGCACTAGAAATCACCTGAGAAATATGCATGTATGCAATATTTTTGGTCTCATCCAAGGTAGTCATGTCCTCATCATCCTCCCCTTCTTGAAAACAAAGCCGTCCTCGGCGTTGCTTAATCTGAAATGTGGCTAACAAAAGAGACAAGGTGTACATGTTGTATATGTATCGTCATCCATTTTACTTCCTTGATTTTTGCATATATGACACATGGATAGATGAGTAACTTGCATAGTTCATAAAATCTAAAGCCAACAAATTAGCACAAGAACTAGAAGGCTTGAAAATACTGCAACTCAGTTTGCACATATAAGTGAAGCTCTTATTTATTTCAAGAGATTGACAATGTTCATCATTAAACCATCCCAACATTGGTGAATAAACCTTATTTGAATCAAATTTACATGCTACAACATGCTTAGATAAGCAAACATGCAATGAGTCATTCGACACAGAATCATCACCAAGATTAGAGGTCGATCAAAATGATTAAACATTGATTCTTTTGCATCAATAGTTAATTCAATGGGTGCTCTCAAAATTGTTGGTATTTCAGTTGTTTGATCACATGGCAAAGTCAAATTATCAATATAATCCTCTAAAATAGGTGGTGTGATCAAAGTAGTGGGTAGCTCAACACATGATGTATTCAAGTTAACTAGGCATGCATCATTCTCATGTAAAAGTGGAAAATCTGTACCTTTGTCATTACCTCTTATAGTCAACTCGGATGATGCAGGCACTCTCGATGGTGATGTGTCACATGGTGGAGATGATGTAGTCCTCGCAACAACGGATGTGGTTGTCATAAATACGCCTAGTAGTTGAATAAACATCTGTATCAACAGTTGGAATGTGCACCGTCGCTTGTTCTCCTTGTGGGCAACACGTCGTTTTATTTCTGTTCAGCTTTGCAAGCAAGACGAAACAAATGGTCCATAGGATAACACTCTTCATGAATTAGTATCTCCTGAATATTATGGTTTAATCCTCCCAAAATCTATCCATAAAATCTTCTTCACTTTCTTCTAAAATGAGTGCAACAAGGTAGTTTGTAAATCATCATAATATTTTGTTACGTGTCACTACCTTGTTTTAAATGTTCCAGTTTTTTAATCATGCCACGAGTATAATAAACATCGATTTAATCTATCTCTCATGACATGTTTTAAATCATCCCAAGTATTAGGTACATAATCAGGGTGTAACCGACAATATTCACTCCACCAAACTAGAGCATAACCAGTGAAAGAACCAACCGCAACCATAACTTTTTACGTTCATCAAAATTATGGGAAGCAAATATATTATTATGTCTAACTCCCATTCAATATATAAAGGAGGTCTAAAACGGCCATTAAATGGTGGTATAGAAACATGAACCTGATCATGTGCATTTGGATGTTTGTGCACCTCTCGTGATTGTGGTATTTGCATAGGTGGTGGCATGTCTCCGCGATCGACAAAGCCCATGAATTGACTCTGGATCCTGTCATGATTAGTAGAACAAGAAACAAAATCCAAAAATAATGTTCCTATAACTACTAGGATGTGGTGGTAAAAGCGCTCACGATAAAGCAAATATCAATGTCTTACAAGTTCTTACCATGCAGCGGTGATCGGCAACCAGCGGTGTCAAGTAACTCGAATATTGAGTAAAGCGATTGCGGGGGCGTCACGATACACGGTGTAGAAATATGTGGAGCTGGGTTGGCTATATATGGTAGCAAAAGATTAGCAATAATCAATTCAAAGATGCAATGTTGAATAAGCGCTCAACGACGGTCTCATGCTGGTCCTAGGCTAGACCGGACTAGAGACGCGAGCCTAGAACACTAATAAGGTCACGGCATAGCACAACTAGCATCAATGAAGGATACTAAGTAGCTCTTGACAGCAAGATATAAGTGAAGATCCTGGCAACGGTGAAGATAATGATGAAAAACAAGCGCCAAGCGGGACATACAACAACTCTCTCTCAACTTTCCTCTTGAAAAGTTTGAGCCAATTTTCTGATAAATTCTTTCAAAGAATGCTACTAACTCAAGCTTTCCAATGCAAAAAGAATCACTCAATTCGAGTTGATATGAGGAGTCAAAGAATTCTAAAACGGCCTGAAAAATTGGAACAAGCTGTGTTCACGAACTTCAGAGGGCAAAAACACCTATTTAGAAGCCGATTTTGAGGTGTCAAATATTGAACTAGCTTCTGCAACTATTTAGACGCGCCTCGTCTCTAGCTTTAATTTGAGTACTCACGGAGTCAAAACGGACTTCGTATGAGGAAGATACACCTGTTTTACTGAACAGTCATAAAACAGATTCCAATCCGAATTCAGGTACGAGATTGATTCTAGGTAGATCCGGTTTTTTTTTTCCTCTCTTTTTTTTTCTCACGCTTTTTTTTTTTTCTTCTCTCTCTTTTCTTTTTTTCTGACTTTTTTCTTTTACTTTTTTTCTTTTTTTCTCTCTCCTCTTTCCAAACAAACTAGATAAGATGCAGATTGGATCAAGTGAAGATGTGAGCGATCTCAACTATGGTTATGACAATGAACGGTGGGTAGCACGTGGTGGAAATCAAGGGATAACGATGCAGCGGCGGCGTGACTAATGTGAACAGAACTCGAAACTCTAAACGAACTAGACACTAAGACCAGCAACTCGACGCGGCGATGCAACCGATAATTCAATAATGCAAACAATGAAAAGAAAACTGCAAAGGCTCAGACTGGCTTGGACAAAGGATGAATAGATCTAACTTTTTTTTATGGCTTTTTCTTGGACAATAGGTAAGAAAATAAATCTAATCTAGGGATAATTGGAAATTCTCACCGAGCAACTTGAAAACTGATACCACTTGATAGAGGCAAAGGTGTCCCGATCTTTCGATGAGATGATAACTATCGATTTGGTGGAGCGACTTTGACGATCCGACTACAAAGCGTGCCTGACGTTGCGCCTTAGCAATCGCTAAACCAATCTCCTTAGGTTCTTGACGATGCGGAAGCACGATCACCGACCACGAAGGTCTATTCCTGCAAGCAATCGAAGAACGAGCAAGAATATGATAAAGCAATCTGAATATTGCGAATATATATGAAGTATTGATAATGGTGGAGATCCGTAGCGGTCTTGGTCTGGTCGTTGGACACAAGCGAAGTACGAAGTTGCAATGGCTAACTTTAACTAAACAAATCCCAAGGAAAAAGCTACTAGATGGATCTACTTATATAGGAGCAAGGGGTGGCGGCCAAGGAGGTGGGAGGACGTCCCAAGGCAGCCTAAAACTAACCCTAGGTCGTACAAGGCCAATGGGCCCAAGCGGAGGTGACGTAACACCTTTGGACTTGTAGTTTGACTCGGATTCTGCTGCAGCATCAGATTGTTTCGTCTATAACTCAACGCTCCGGACGGATTTTAAGGTGATTCAATTGGGTTGGAAAATGCACGAAATCTATTTTCCAACAAAAAAGAATCAACCAATTTGGAGTCCGTATGAAAAAGTTATAGACGTTTTGAGTCAGGTATGTCTGTGCAGTCCGAATCTGAGTCCGAACGTGAGAGACTTGGACTCTATCTTCTCTTGGCCCAAAAGTGACGTGAGTAGACTTTTTGAAAAGCACCTAAACTTCTCCTTTTCCCTTATCTTCATATGTGGATTGTACAGATGTCCCATACACCTGCAATTAGACAAAACACAAAAGTATGTGAAGTATTTTTGTTCGGATAACATAAATATATTATTGAATAGTTTGCACTAGAAATCACCTGAGAAATATGCATGTATGCAATATTTTGGTCTCATCCAAGGTAGTCATGTCCTCATCAACTGAGTATTCTCGTGTGCAACTGTTTTGCACCGTTGTATTTGAACGTAGAGCCTATCACACCCGATCATCACGTGGTGTCTCAAAGACGAAGAACTTTCGCAGCGGTGCATACTCGGGAGAACACTTCTTGATAATTTAGTAAGGGATCATCTTATAATGCTACCGTCAATTAAAGCAAAATAAGATGCATAAAGGATTAACATCACATGCAATCAATATAAGTGATATGATATGGCCATCATCATCTTGTGCTTGTGATCTCTATCTCCGGCACCGTCATGATCACCATCGTCACCGGCGCGACACCTTGATCTCCATCGTAGCATCGTTGTCGTCTCGCCAATCTTATGCTTCTCGACTATCGCTACCGCTTAGTGATAAAGTAAAGCATTACAGAGCGATGCATTTCATACAATAAGCGACAACCATATGGCTCCTGCCATTGTCGATAACCGGTTACAAAACATGATCATCTCATACAATAAAATTCAGCATCATGTCTTGACCATATCACATCACAACATGCCCTGCAAAAACAAGTTAGGCGTCCTCTACTTTGTTGTTGCAAATTTTACGTGGCTGCTACGGGCTGAGCAAGAACCGTTCTTACCTCGCATCAAAACCACAACGATACTTCGTCAAATAGACTCGTTTAACCTTCTCAAGGACCGGGCGTAGCCACACTCGATTCAACTAAAGTGAGAGAGCAGACACCCGCCGGTCACCTTTAAGCAACGAGTGCTCGGGCGGTGAAACCAGTCTCGCGTAAGCGTCTGCGTAATGTCGGTCCGGGCCGCTTCATCTCACAATACCGCTGAACCAAAGTATGACATCTTTGGTAAGCGATGACTTGTATCGTCCACAACTCACTTGTGTTCTACTCGTGCACATGACATCAACGCATAAAACCAGGCTCGGATGCCACCGTTGGGGAGCGTAGTAATTTCAAAAATTTTCCTACGATCACGCAAGATCATGGTGATGCATAGCAACAAGATGAGAGTGTTGTCTCGTACCCTCGTAGACCAGCAACGGAAGCGTTGACGCAGCGTAGAGGAAGTAGTCGTACTTCTTCCCGATCCAACCGATCAAAGTACCGAACGTCGGCACCTCCGAGTTCTCGCACACGTTCAGCTCGATGGCGTCCCTCGAACTCCGATCCAGCCGAGTGTTGAGGAGAGTTTCACAAGACGACGGCGTGGTGGCGATGATGATGTTCCACCGCGAAGGGCTTTGCCTAAGCTCCGCAGCGGTATATTCGAGGTGTAGTTTGGTGGAAGGGGCACCGCACGGCTAAGGAGCGATCTCAATGATCAACTTGTGTGTCATGGGGTGCCCTCTGCCCTCAGTATATAAAGGAGGGAAGGGAGGGGCTGGCGGCCACCAAGGGCTGCGCTGGGAGTCCTACTCCCACCGGAGTAGGATTCCTCCCCAATCCTAGTCCAACTAGGATTGGCCAAGTGGGAAGGGAGAGAGGCGCCACCCCTTCTCCTAGTCCTAATAGGACTAGGGAAGGGGAAGGTCTTGACCACTTGGGCCCCTTTCCTCCTTTCCACTAAGGCCCATCAAGGCCCATTGACCCCCGGGAGGTTCCGGTAACCCCGTACTCGGTAAAATTCCCAATTTCACCCGGAGTGATTCCGAGTCAAACATAGGCTTCCAATATATCAATCTTTATGTCTCGACCATTTCGAGACTCCTCGTCATGTCCGTGATCTCATCCGGGACTCAACAACCTTCGTACATCAATATCATATAAACTCATAATAACTGCCATCGAAGCGTTAGCGTGCGGACCCTACGGGTTCGAGAACTATGTAGACATGACCGAGACACCTCTCCGGTCAATAACCAATAGCGGGACCTGGATGCCCATATTGGCTCCTACATATTCTACGAAGATCTTTATCGGTCGACCGCATAACAACATACGTTGTTCCTTTGTCATCGGTATGTTACTTGCCCGAGATTCGATCGTCGGTATCCAATACCTAGTTCAATCTCGTTACGGCAAGTCTCTTTTCTCGTTCCGTAATACATCATCTCACAACTAACACATTTAGTTGCAATGCTTGCAAGGCTTATGTGATGTGCATTACCGAGAGGGCCCAGAGATACCTCTCCGACAATCGGAGTGACAAATCCTAATCTCAAATATGCCAACCCAACGTGTACCTTCGGAGACACCTGTAATGTACCTTTATAATCACCCGATTCGTTGTGGCGTTTGGTAGCACCCAAAGTGTTCCTCGGGTAAACGGAGTTGCATAATCTCGTAGTCATAGGAACATGTATAAGTCATGAAGAAAAGCACTAGCAACAAACTATACGATCAGGTGCTATGCTAATGGAATGGGTCATGTCAATCAGATCATTCAACCAATGATGTGATCCCATTAATCAAATAACAACTCCTTGTTCATGGTTAGGAAACATAACCATCTTTGATTAACGAGCTAGTCAAGTAGAGGCATACTAGTGACACTCTGTAGGTTTATGTATTCACACATGTATTATGTTTCGGTTAATACAATTCTAGCATGAATAATAAACATTTATCATGATATAAGGAAATAAATAATAACATTATTATTGCCTCTAGGGCATATTTCCTTCACGAGCTTTGCACATTTTGTTAGCTCCTTTAGGATTGACTAAAAACTTCATGTTGCATCATATACAACTCTTCTTTAATAAATCCATTAAAGAATGTAGTTTTGATATCCATTTCATGATTTCATAAATGTGGCAATTACAACATGATTCGACAGACTTTAAGAATCGCCACAATTGAGAAAATCTTCATTGTCAGTCAACACCTTCGAACTTGTCGAAAACCTTTTTACATAAGTCGAGCTTTGTAGATAGTAACACTCACTATATCAAGTCCGCCTTCCTCTTTAAGATCCATTTATTTAACATGGCTTGCTGATCATCGAGCAAGTCAATCAAAGTCCATACTTTGTTCTTATACATGGATCCTATCTCGTATTTCATGGTCCAAGCCATTTCATGGAATCGGGCTCATCATCGCTTCCTCATAGTTCGTAGGTTCATCATGGTCTAGTAACATGACTTCTAGAATAAGATTACCGCATTCACCTGGTGCGGATCTTACTCGAAGACCTCACGAGGTTTTAGTAGCAACTTGATCCAAGTTTCATGATCATCATCATTAACTTCCTCACTAATTGGTGTAGGAATCACCGAACTGATTCCTCGTGGATGAACTACTTTCCAATAAGGGAGAAGGTACAATTACCTCATCAAGTTCTACTTTCCTCCCACTCACTTTCGAGAGAAACTCTTCTCTAGAAAGGATCCATCTTAGCAAAAAACTTGCCTTCGGATCTGTGATAGAAGGTGTACCCAACATTTTCTTTTGGGTATTCTATGAAGACGCATTCCGATTTGGGTTCGAGCTTATCGTGTGAAAACCTTTTCACATAAGCATCACAACTCCAAATTTTAAGAAACGATAGCTTAGGTTTATCGCTAAACCATAGTTCATAACGGTGTCATCTCAACGGATTTAGATGGTTGCCCTATTAAACGTGAATGCAGCTGTCTCTAATGCATAACCCCAAAACGATAGTGGTAAATCGGTAAGATACATCATAGATCGTACCATATCATAATAAAGTACTTAGCATGACGCTCGGACACACCATAACGCTTGTGATGTTCCAGTGTATGCGTTAGCTGTGAAACTATTCCACATTGTTTTCATTGAAGACCAAACTCAGAACTCGAATATTCATCTCCACGCATCGATCGCAGAAACTTTATTTTCTTGTTACGATGATTTTCCACTTCACTCTGAAATTCTTTTGAACCTTTCAACTATTTCTGTACTTATGTTTCATCAAGTAGATATACCCATATCCGCTCAAATCATCTCGTGAAGGTCGAAAATAACGATACTTGCCGTGAGCTTTAACACTCATCGGACCGCATATACATCAGATGTATTATTTCCAATAAGTCATTTGCTCGCCCATTGTTCTTGAGAATGTAGTCTTTAGTCATCTTGCCCATAAGGCATGGTTCGCAAGCATCAAGTGATTCATAATCAAGGATTCCAAAATCCCATCAAGATGGAGTTTTTCATGCGCTTTACACCAATATGACTTAAACGGCAAAGGCCACAAATAAGTTGCACTATCATTATTAACTTTGCATCTTTTGGCATCAATATTATGAATATGTGTATCACTATCGATCGAGATCCAATGAACCATTTTCATTGGGTGTGTAACCATATAAGGTTTTATTCATGTAAACAGTAACAAACAATTTATTCTCTTACTTAAATGAATAACCGATTGCAATAAACATGATCAAATCATATTCATGCTCAACGCAAACGCCAAATAACATTTATTTAGGTTTAACACTAATCCTCGAAAGTATAGGAGTAAAGCGATGATGATCATATCAATCTTGAACTACTTCCAATACTCATCGTCACTTCCCTTCAACTAGTTTCGCTCATTCTGCAACTCCTGCTTGAAGTTACTACTTCCAGCAACCTAACCAAAGATCAAATACGAGAGGTTGCTACTTAACACTAGTAAAATACACATCAATAATCAGTATATCAAATACTCCTTTGTTCACTTTGCCATCCTTCTTATCCGCCAAATACTTGGGGGTAGTTCCGCTCCAAGGACCAGTTCCTTATCAGAGTTAGAAAGCACTTAGTCTCAAGCTTAGGTCCGCACTTGGGCTTCTTCACCGAGTAGCAACTTGCTTGCCGCTCTTTTGAAGTTCCCTTCTTCCCTTTCCTTCCTTGAGACTAGTGGTCTTGTCAATCATCAACACTTGATGCTCTTTTCTTGATTTCTACTCTTCACGATTTTAGCATCACGAAGAGCTTGGGAATTACATTTGTCATCCCTTGCATATTATAGTTCATCACGAAGTTCTACTAACTTGGTGATGGTGACTAGAGAATTTGTCAATCACTATCTTATCCGGAAGATTAACTCTCCACTTGATTCAAGTTAATTGAAGTACCTTTACACAATTCTGAGCACATGCTCACTAGTTGAGCATTTCTCCATCTTTTAGCTATAGAACTTGTTGGAGACTTCATATCTCCAACTCGGGTATTTGCTTGAAATATTAACTTCAACTCCTGAACATCTCATATGGTCCATGACGCTCAAAACGCCTTGAAGTCCCGATTCTAAGTCATAAGCATGGTGCACTAAACTATCAAGTAGTCATCATATTGAGCTAGCCAAACGCTCATAACGCCCTCAGACCGGCCATATTGAGCTAGCCAAACGCTCATAACGCCCTCAGACCGCTTCCCCTGCAATAGGTCCTCACACCTAGCTGCATTAAGGACATAATTTTTCTCACAAAGCAATGAGGATAAACCTCAGATCATTTGATCCAATCCATCATTGCTACTTTCAACATCTTTTCAATACAATTTTCTCTACAATATAAAACATAGGGAAGCAACAACGAGCTATCGATTCACAAACATAATTCTGTAAAATACTACTGTGACTAAGTTCTATGATAAATTAAAGTTCAATTAATCATATTACTTAAGAACTCCCACTTAGAAAAATATCCCCTTCAATCCTCTAAGGATTGCGTAAGAGATTGACAATGTTCATCATTAAACCATCCCAACATTGGTGAATAAACCTTATTTGAATCAAATTTACATGCTACAACATGCTTAGATAAGCAAACATGCAATGAGTCATTCGACACGTAATCATCACCAAGATTAGAGGTCGATCAAAATGATTAAACATTGATTCTTTTGCATCAATAGTTAATTCAATGGGTGCTCTCAAAATTGTTGGTATTTCAGTTGTTTGATCACATGGCAAAGTCAAATTATCAATATAATCCTCTAAAATAGGTGGTGTGATCAAAGTAGTGGGTAGCTCAACACATGATGTATCAAGTTAACTAGGCATGCATCATTCTCATGTAAAAGTGGAAAATCTGTACTTTGTCATTACCTCTTATAGTCAACTCGATGATGCAGCACTCTCGATGGTGATGTGTCACATGGTGGAGATGATGTAGTCCTCGCAACAACGGATGTGGTTGTCATAGTACGCCTAGTAGTTGAATAAACATCTGTATCAACAGTTGGAATGTGCACCGTGTGCTTGTTCTCCTTGTGGGCAACACGTCGTTTTATTTCCTGTTCAGCTTTGCAAGCAAGACGAAACAAATGGTCCATAGGATAACACTCTTCATGAATTAGTATCTCCTGAATATTATGGTTTAATCCTCCCAAAATCTATCCATAAAATCTTCTTCACTTTCTTCTAAAATGAGTGCAACAAGGTAGTTTGTAAATCATCATAATATTTTGTTACGTGTCACTACCTTGTTTTAAATGTTCCAGCTTTTTAATCATGCCACGAGTATAATAAACATCGATTTAATCTATCTCTCATGACATGTTTTAAATCATCCCAAGTATTAGGTACATAATCAGGGTGTAACCATAAATATTCACTCCACCAAACTAGAGCATAACCAAAGGAAAGAACCAACCGCAACCATAACTTTTTTTACGCTCATCAAAATTATGGGAAGCAAATATATTATTTATGTCTAACTCCCATTCAATATATAAAGGAGGTCTAAAACGGCCATTAAATGGTGGTATAGAAACATGAACCTGATCATGTGCATTTGGATGTTTGTGCACCTCTCGTGATTTGTGGTATTTGTATAGGTGGTGGCATGTCTCCGCGATCGACAAAGCCCATGAATTGACTCGATCCTGCATGATTAGTAGAACAAGAAACAAAATCCAAAAATAATGTTCCTATAACTACTAGGATGTGGTGGTAAAACGCCACAAGAAAGCAAATATCAATGTCTTACAAGTTCTTACCATGCAAAGAAGCGGTGATCGGCAACCAGCGTGTCAAGTAACTCAATATTGAGTAAAGCGATTGCAGTGGAGCGACGATACACGTGTAGAAATATGTGGAGCTGGGTTGGCTATATATGGTAGCAAAAGATTAGCAATAATCAATTCAAAGATGCAATGTTGAATAAACGCCAACGACGGTAGATCAGGTCGGTCCTAGGCTAGACCGACTAGAGACGCGAGCCTAGAACACTAATAAGGTCACGCATAGCACAACTAGCATCAATGAAGGATACTAAGTAGCTCTTGACAGCAAGATATAAGTGAAGATCACAACGGCAAAGGAAGATAATGATGAAAACAATCGCCAAGGTGACATACAACAACTCTCTCTCCAACTTTCCTCTTGAAAAGTTTGAGCCAATTTTCTGATAAATTCTTTCAAAGAATGCTACTAACTCAAGCTTTCCAATGCAAAAGAATCACTCAATTCCGAGTTGATATGAGGAGTCAAAGAATTCTAAAACTGGCCTGAAAAATTGGAACAAGCTGTGTTCACGAACTTCAGAGGGCAAAACACCTATTTAGAAGCCGATTTTGAGGTGTCAAATATTGAACTAGCTTCTGCAACTATTTAGACGCGCCTCGTCTCTAGCTTTAATTTGAGTACTCACGAGTCAAAACGGACTTCGTATGAGGAAGATACACCTGTTTTACTGAACAGTGCGCAAAACAGATTCCAACCGAATTCAGGTACGAGATTGATTCTAGGTAGATCCGGTTTTTTTTTCCTCTCTTTTTTTTCTCACGCTTTTTTTTTTTTTTCTTCTTTTTCTCTTTTTTCTGACTTTTTCTTTTACTTTTTTTTTTTTTTTCTCTCTTTCCAAACAAACTAGATAAGATGCAGATTGGATCAAGTGAAGATGTGAACGATCTCAACTATGGTTATGACAATGAACGGTGGGTAGCACGTGGTGGAAATTGATGGATGGATGGTGATCAACGGAAGGGATAACGATGCAGCGGCGGCGTGGACTAATGTGAACAGAACTCAAACTCTAAACGAACTAGACACTAAGACCAGCAACTCGACACGACGATGCAAACCGATAATTCAATAATGCAAACAATGAAAAGAAAACTGCAAAGGCTCGGATCGGCTTGGACAAAGGATGAATAGATCTAACTTTTTTATGGCTTTTTCTTGGACAATAGGTAAGAAAATAAATCTAATCTAGGATAATTGGAAATTTCACCGAGCAACTTGAAAACTGATACCACTTGATAGAGGCAAAGGTGTCCCGATCTTTCGATGAGATGATAACTATCGATTTGGTGGAGACGACTTTGACGATCCGACCACAAACGTAGCACGACGCTTGCTTTTAGCAATCGCTAAACCAATCTCCTTAGGTTACCGACGATGCCGGAAGCACGATCACCGACCACGAAGGTCTATTCCTGCAAGCAATCAAGAACGAGCAAGAATATGATAAAGCAATCTGAATATTGCGAATATATATGAAGTATTGATAATGGTGGAGATCCGTAAGCGGTCTTGGTCTGGTCGTTGGACACAAACGGCACACGGGTTGCAATGGCTAACTTTAACTAAACAAATCCCAAGGAAAAGCTACTAGATGGATCTACTTATATAGGAGCAAGGGTGGCGGCCAAGGAGGTGGAGGACGTCCCAAGGCAGCCTAAAACTAACCCTAGGTCGTACAAGGCCAATGGGCCCAAGCGGAGGTGACGTAACACCTTTGGACTTGTAGTTTGACTCGGATTCTGCTGCAGCATCAGATTGTTTCGTCTATAACTCAACGCCCGGACGGATTTTAAGGTGATTCCAATTGGGTTGGAAAATGCACGAAATCTATTTTCCAACAAAAAGAATCAACCAATTTGGAGTCCGTATGAAAAGTTATAGACGTTTTGAGTCAGGTATGTCTGTGTAGTCCGAATCTGAGTCCGAACGTGAGAGACTTGGACTCTATCTTCTCTTGGCCCAAAAGTGACGTGAGTAGACTTTTGAAAAGCACCTAAACTTCTCCTTTTCCTTATCTTCATATGTGGATTGTACAGATGTCCCATACACCTGCAATTAGACAAAACACAAAAGTATGTGAAGTATTTTGTTCGGATAACATAAATATATTATTGAATAGTTTGCACTAGAAATCACCGAGAAATATGCATGTATGCAATATTTTGGTCTCATCCAAGGTAGTCATGTCCTCATCAACCTGAGTATTCTGCGGTGCAACTGTTTTGCACCCGCTGTATTTGAACGTAGAGCCTATCACACCCGATCATCACGTGGTGTCTCAAAGACGAAGAACTTTCGCAACGGTGCATACCGTGGAGAACACTTCTTGATAATTTAGTAAGGATCATCTTATAATGCTACCGCAATTAAAGCAAAATAAGATGCATAAAGGATTAACATCACATGCAATCAATATAAGTGATATGATATGGCCATCATCATCTTGTGCTTGTGATCTCTATCTCCAAGCACCATTATGATCACCATCGCCACCGGCGCCGACACCTTGATCTCCATCGTAGCATCGTTGTCGCCTCGCCAATCTTATGCTTCTACGACTATCGCTACCGCTTAGTGATAAAGTAAAGCATTACAGTATGCATTGCATTTCATACAATAAAGCGACAACCATATGGCTCCTGCCATTGTCGATAACTTCGTTACAAAACATGATCATCTCATACAATAAAATTCAGCATCATGTCTTGACCATATCACATCACAACATGCCCCGCAAAAACAAGTTAGACGCCCTCTACTTTGTTGTTGCAAATTTTACGTGGCTGCTACGGGCTGAGCAAGAACCGTTCTACCACGCATCAAAACCACAACGATATTTCACAAATAGACTCCGCTTTTAACCTTCTCAAGGACCGGGCGAGCCACACTCGATTCAACTAAAGTGAGAGAGACAGACACCACGGTCACCTTTAAGCAACGAGTGCTCTGAGCGGTGAAACCAGTCTCGCAGAAGCGACGCTGTAATGTCGGTCCGGCCGCTTCATCTCACAATACCGCTGAACCAAAGTATGACATGCCGGTAGGCAGATGACTTGTATCGTCCACAACTCACTTGTGTTCTACTCGTGCACATGACATCAACGATAAAACCAGGCTCGGATGCCACTGTTGGGGAACGAGTAATTTCAAAATTTTCCTACGATCACGCAAGATCATGGTGATGCATAGCAACAAGATGAGAGTGTTGTCTACGCACTCAGAGACCAGCAACGAAGCGTTGACGCAACGAGAGGAAGTAGTCGCATTTCTTCCCGATCCAACCGATCCAAGTACCGAACGACGGCACCTCCGAGTTCTGCACACGCTCAGCTCGATGACGCCCTCGAACTCCGATCCAGCCGAGTGTTGAGGGAGAGTTTCACAAGACGACGGGCGCAGTGACGATGATGATGTTCCACCGCGAAGGGCTTTGCTTTAAGCTCCGCAACGGTATATTCGAGGTGTAGTTTGGTGGAAGGGGCACCGACACGGCTAAGGAACGATCTCAATGATCAACTTGTGTGTCATGGGGTGCCCTCCGCCTCAGATATAAAGGAGGGAAGGGAGGGGCTGGTCGCCACCAAGGGCTGCGCTGGGAGTCCTACTCCCACCGGGAGTAGGATTCTCCCCCAATCCTAGTCCAACTAGGATTGGCCAAGTGGGAAGGAGAGAGGGCCCACCCCTTCTCCTAGTCCTAATAGGACTAGGAAGGGGGAAGGTGCGCCAGCACTTGGGCCCCTTTCCTCCTTTCCACTAAGGCCCATCAAGGCCCATTGACCCCGGAGGTTCCGTAATTTCTGCAGATCTCTAGAAAATTCCCAATTTCACCCGGAGTGATTCCTGAGTCCAAACATAGGCTTCCAATATATCAATCTTTATGTCTCGACCATTTCGAGACTCCTCGTCATGTCCGTGATCTCATCCGGACTCAACAACCTTCGTACATCAATATCATATAAACTCATAATAACCATCATCAAACGTTGTTGTATGGACTCTACGGGTTCGAGAACTATGTAGACATGACCGAGACACCTCTCTCGTCAATAACCAATAGCGGACCTGATGCCCATATTGGCTCCTACATATTCTACGAAGATCTTTATCGGTCGACCGCATAACAACATACGTTGTTCCCTTTGTCATCGGTATAGTTATTTGCCCGAGATTCGATCGCTTCAGATCCAATACCTAGTTCAATCTCTATCGCAAGTCTCTTTTCTCGCTCCGTAATACATCATCTCACAACTAACACATTTAGTTGCAATGCTTGCAAGGCTTATGTGATGTGCATTACCGAGAGGGCCCAGAGATACCTCTCCGACAATCGGAGTGACAAATCCTAATCTCAAATATGCCAACCCAACGTGTACCTTCGAGACACCCAGAATGTACCTTTATAATCACCCAGCCACGCTTGTGACGCTTGGTAGCACCCAAAGTGTTCCTCGGTAAACGGAGTTGCATAATCTCGTAGTCATAGGAACATGTATAAGTCATGAAGAAAAGCACTAGCAACAAACTATACGATCAGGTGCTATGCTAATGGAATGGGTCATGTCAATCGATCATTCAACCAATGATGTGATCCCGTTAATCAAATAACAACTCCTTGTTCATGGTTAGGAAACATAACCATCTTTGATTAACGAGCTAGTCAAGTAGAGGCATACTAGTGACACTCTGTAGGTTTATGTATTCACACATGTATTATGTTTCCGGTTAATACAATTCTAGCATGAATAATAAACATTTATCATGATATAAGGAAATAAATAATAACATTATTATTGCCTCTAGGGCATATTTCCTTCAACGCATACTCGAGATATTGCTTTCACCCATGATTCCCACATTTCCATGCTTCATGACATATATACCTTGTGTGTTGCATCCAATTCGCGGACTACTTGCTACTATCATATGGTTGGTTGCACCAATATCATTTCTTCACATATGCCATGTCCCTTTGGTTGTTACATGATTCACTTGATTGCCTCACACATGATGAACAATTGCTCTTTATATTGTGTTGAGTGCCACACTATATTCACTACACCCTATGCACATTATGCTTGGATTGTCTTGCACTTGACCCATGTGTTTAGACATCTCATCTTATTTGGTGTTGTGAATGATTCCTATGCCTACCATCGACCATTTGTCGAGCGCTTTATGCATGATTGCTATGATCTTGAGGTAGATGCTTATTCTCTTGTCACACATATTTGCATCACTACCTCACGTTTACATGCTTGTTTCCATGATGACCTTTATTTTGCTCAATTCATAGGCTTACATGCCATGTCACAATCCTTTGTCACACCCTATGCTATGCTTGATGACAACACTTGTTTGGTGAATCACCTCTTGAATGCTTGGTTTTGCACTAACGCTAACCACATTTGTTTTTCCAAGTGTTTGTTCTATTTGCTACTTTTGAAGGAATCACAAGACGGTGCGACATTGGAGAGTGCCTATTTCGAGCTTCAAGATGATGAGCGCTTGGTGATCGACCGCTTCGACACGGCAACGACATCTCTTTCCCATGGTGATTTGGTTTTCGATCCGAGGTCGGATCTTTTCCAAGGGGGAGGGGATGATGCGGAGCATCCTACGGTCATCACCATGTCAAGAGTCCGTTTGGCAAGTGACACGGTGACCTCTACTTCTCATACATAAAGGTGAATCTTCTCCTTTACACGTGCTCACTTGACCCCTTCGAGGATGGTATACTACTTGACACTTCTCCTGTGCATGCATAGGTATTGTTGAGCTTCACGGATGTCGAGGAGGAGTGCAAGCGCCAAGGAACCACTACACCATCCGCGAGGGAAGCCTCGAAGCGAAGACGGAAGAAGAAGGACCTGCCCTACCCGTAAAGAACGGTATTATCAGCCCAAAGCAAGCGGTACTACCACAGACCTCCAAGCGGTACTACCGCCATGTGTCCCAGACTACCGCTTCCGCCTCAGGCAGCAGGCAAGGGCCTTTGGCCTTGTATCCTCTCCCACTTACCCCTTCGTGGCTTAGACTATAAATAGACCACCTCCACCTCCTTTCTAGGGTCAAAAATATGATAGCTCATTCTTAGGTGAGCTTTGCTCCTACCTCTACTCTTGAGAGAGAGAGACCCCTACTCCATTGGAGGCCAAGACCTCCATCTAGGAGAAGATCCTCGGGATATATCATCAAGACCCCTCTTGGGCGGACTCCTTCAAGACCTCCTCACGGAGATGAACTCTACCTTGTATCTTTCCCTTTGTTGTTCATGTACCTTGTGATCTTGTGTGTTTGATTGTCTAGTGGATGTGTGATTGGACTTGTTCTTGAGTGTTTCCCCTTGTGATTTCTCCCTGTTCTTCCCCGTGTTCTTCGTATTTCTCCCGTGGGATCCCTCCAAACGTGAAAGATCGACGCTGATGAGGACATGACTACCTTGGGTGAGACCAAAAATATTGCATACATGCATATTTCTCAGGTGATTTCTAGTGCAAACTATTCAATAATATATTTATGTTATCCAGGACAAAAATACTTCACAAACTTTTGTGCCATGTCTAATTGCAGGTGTATGGGACATTTGTACAATCCACATATGAAGATAAGGGAGAAAGAGATGTTTACCTGCTGTTCAAAAAGTTCTCTCACGTCACTTTTGGCCCAAGAGAAGATAGAGTCCAAGTCTCTCACGTTCTGACTCAGATTCGGACCGCACAGACATACCTGACTCAAAACGTCTATAACTTTTCATACGGACTCCAAATTGGTTGATTCTTTTTTGTTGGAAAAAGATTTCGTGCATTTTCCAACCCAATTGAATCACCTTAAAATCCGTCCGGAGCGTTGAGTTATAGACGAAACAATCTGATGCTGCAGCAGAATCCGAGTCAAACTACAAGTCCAAAGGTGTTACGTCACCTCCGCTTGGGCCCATTGGCCTTGTACGACCTAGGGTTAGTTTTAGGCTGCCTTGGGACGTCCTCCCACCTCCTTGGCCGCCACCCCTTGCTCCTATATAAGTAGATCCATCTAGTAGCTTTTTCCTTGGGATTTGTTTAGTTAAAGTTAGCCATTGCAACTTCGTACTTCGCTTGTGTCCAACGACCAGGCCAAGACCGCCACGGATCCCCACGCTTATCAATACTTCATATATATTCGCAATATTCAGATTGCATTATCATATTCTTGCTTGTTCTTCGATTGCGTGCAGGAATAGACCTTCGTGGTCGGCTGATCGTGCTTCCAGATCGCCAAGAACCTCGGAGATTGGTTTAGCGATTGCTAAGGCGCAACGTCAGGCACGCTTGTAGTCGGATCGTCAAAGTCGCTCCACCAAATCGATAGTTATCATCTCATCGAAAGATCGACACCTCGCCTATCAAGTGGTATCGTTTTCAGTTGCTCGGTGAGAATTTCCAATTATCCCTAGATTAGATTTATTTTCTTACCTATTGTCCAAGAAAAGCCACAAAAAAGTTAGATCTATTCATCCTTTGTCCAAGCCAGTCCGAGCCTTTGCAGTTTTTTTTCATTGGTTGCATTATTGAATTATCGGTTGCATCGCCGTGTCGAGTTGCTGGTCTTAGTGTCTTGTTCCTTTAGAGTTTCGAGTTCTGTTCACATTAGTCACGCCGCCGCTGCATCATTATCCCTTCCGCTGTCCACCATCCCATCCATTAATTTTCCATCACGTACACGACTGTTCATTGTCATAATCATAGTTGAGGTCATTCACATCTTCGCCGATCCAATCTGCATCTTATCCAGTTTGTCTTGGAAAGAGGGAGAAAAAAGATAGAGAAAAAAGAGAGAAAAAGGAAAGAAAAAAAAAAAAGAGAGAAGAAGAAAAAAAAGCGTGAGAAAAAAAGAGAGGAAAAACCGGATCTATCTAGAATCAATCTCGTACCTGAATTCGGATTGAATCTGTTTTATGCACTGTTCAGTAAAACAGGTGTATCTTCCTCATACGAAGTCCGTTTTGACTCCGTGAGTACTCAAATTAAAGCTAGAGACGAGGCGCATCTAAATAGTTGCAGAAGCTAGTTCAATATTTGACACCTCAAAATCGGCTTCTAAATAGGTGTTTTTGCCCTCTGAAGTTCGTGAACACAGCTTGTTCCAATTTTTCAGGCCAGTTTTAGAATTCTTTGACTCCTCATATCAACTCGGAATTGAGTGATTCTTTTGCATTGGAAAGCTTGAGTTAGTAGCATTCTTTGAAAGAATTTATCAGAAAATTGGCTCAAACTTTTCAAGAGGAAAGTTGAGAGAGAGTTGTTGTATGTCCTGCTTGGCGCTTGTTTTTCATCATTATCTTCACCGCCGCCAGATCTTCACTTATATCTTGCTGTCAAGAGCTACTTAGTATCCTTCATTGATGCTAGTTGTGCTATGCCGTGACCTCATTAGTGTTCTAGGCTCGCCTCTAGTCCGGTCTAGCCTAGGACCAAAGACAAAGACTGGCTGCTGAGCGCTTATTCAACATTGCATCTTTGAATTGATTATTGCTAATCTTTTGCTACCATATATAGCCAACCCAGCTCCACATATTTCTACACCGTATAATGACGCTTCCCCGCAATCGCTTTACTCAATATTCGAGTTACTTGACACCGCTGGTTGCCGATCACCATCGCGTGCATGGTAAGAACTTGTAAGACATTGATATTTGCTTTACTGTGAGCGCTTTTACCACCACATCCTAGTAGTTATAGGAACATTATTTTTGGATTTTGTTTCTTGTGATGACAGGATCCAGAGTCAATTCATGGGCTTTGTCGATCAAGGGAGACATGCCACCACCTATGCAAATACCACAACCGGCCACGAGAGGTGCACAAACATCCAAATGCACATGATCAGGTTCATGTTTCTATACCACCATTTAATGGCCGCTTTAGACCTCCTTTATATATTGAATGGGAGTTAGACATAATAATATATTTGCTTCCCATAATTTTGATGAACGTAAAAAGTTATGGTTATGGTTGGTTCTTTCACTGGTTATGCTCTAGTTTGGTGGAGTGAATATTGTCGGTTACACCCTGATTATGTACCAAATACTTGGGATGATTTAAAACATGTCATGAGAGATAGATTCGCCGATGTTTATTATACTGTGGCATGATTAAAAACTGGAACATTTAAAACAAGGTAGTGACACCGTAATAAAATATTATGATGATTTACAAACTACCTTGTTGCACTCATTTTTAGAAGAAAGTGAAGAAGATTTTATGGATAGATTTTGGGAGGATTAAACCATAATATTCAGGAGATACTAATTCATGAAGAGTGTTATCCTATGGACCATTTGTTTCGGCCTTGCTTGCAAAGCTGAACAGAAATAAAACGACGTGTTGCCCACAAGGAGAACAAGCGCACGTGCACATTCCAACTGTTGATACAGATGTTTATTCAACTACTAGGCGTACTATGACAACCACATCCGTTGTTGCGAGGACTACATCATCTCCACCATGTGACACATCACCATCGAGAGTGCCCTGATCATCTGAGTTGACTATAAGAGGTAATGACAAAGGTACAGATTTTCCACTTTTACATGAGAATGATGCATGCCTAGTTAACTTGAATACATCATGTGTTGAGCTACCCACTACTTTGATCACACCACCTATTTTAGAGGATTATATTGATAATTTGACTTTGCCATGTGATCAAACAACTGAAATACCAACAATTTTGAGAGCACCCATTGAATTAACTATTGATGCAAAAGAATCAATGTTTAATCATTTTGATACGACCTCTAATCTTGGTGATGATTCTGTGTCGAATGACTCATTGCATGTTTGCTTATCTAAGCATGTTGTAGCATGTAAATTTGATTCAAATAAGGTTTATTCACCAATGTTGGGATGGTTTAATGATGAACATTGTCAATCTCTTGAAATAAATAAGAGCTTCACTTATATGTGCCAACTGAGTTGCAGATTTTCAAGCCTTCTAGTTCTTGTGCTAATTTGTTGGCTTTAGATTTTATGAACTATGCAAGTTACTCATCTATTCATGTGTCATATATGCAAAAATCAAGGAAGTAAAATGGATGACGATACATATACAACATGTACACCTTGTCTCTTTTGTTAGCCACATTTCAGATTAAGCAACGCCGAGGACGGCTTTGTTTTCA
>JAHIAM010014538.1:0-11439 GCA_021605205.1 Aegilops longissima | reverse complement strand
CAATATTACATCAAGGATGGTTACCTTATGAGAGCTAACAAACTTTGCATTCCTAGTCTCTCTTCGCTTGCTTCTTTGCAAGAGGCTCATGGAGGCGGCCTCATGGGACACTTTGGACGAAGACATTCCGCCGACTCTCCAACAACTACTTTTGGCCCAAGATGTTCATGACGCCTCACGCTTCACCAACCGATACTACACATGTCGCAAAGCTAAGTCTAAAGCTCAATCTCATGGTCTTTACATGCCTCTTCCTATCCCATATCAACCATGGGAAGACATTAGTATGGATTTTGTACTTGGTTTGCCTAGGACTCAAAATGGCAAGGATTCCGTCTTTGTTGTTGTGGATAGATTTTCTAAATGGCACATTTCATTCCTTGCAACAAGATAGACGATGCAAATCTCTTTGTAGGGAAATCTTGCACTCCATGATGCGATCAAAGACAATCGCCTCCGATCGTGACGCCAAGTTCTTGAGTTACTTTTGAAGACCCTATGTGCCAAGCTCGGAATCAAGCTCTTGTTCTCCTCGCATACCATCCTCAAACCGACGGCCAAACGGAGGTGACGAACCGCACACTATCCACTCTACTTCTGTGTCTTGATCAAGAAGAACATCAAGGAGTGGGAAGCATGTCTACCCATCGCCGAGTACGCCCTACAATCGCAAGACATTCAACTACCGGCAAGTCCCTTTCGAGGTCGCTTCACGGCTTCAACCCATGTCCCCATTGGACATTCTACCACTTCCTTCCAAGAGCGCACTAACATGGATGCAAGTGAACGAAAGCAAGCTACATCAAGAAGATGCACGAAGATACAAGGCACACCATCGAGCGCCAAGTACAACGCGCAAGCTCAACGCCAACAAGCAACCCATCGTCTTCAACATTGGTGATCTAGTGTGGCTACACCTTCGCAAGGACCGCCCCTAAAGAAACTTCTCCCTCGAGCCGATGGACCTTTCAAGGTACTAGCACGCTACAACGATAACGCTTACAAGATCGACATACCGTGACAAGTACAACGGGAGCGACATCTTCAACGCCAAGGACCTCGACCTTCCATGGAGATGAAGCTTTGATCCGAGGTCGGATCTCTCCCAAGGGGGAGATGATGCTGAGCATCCCACGATCATCCCCATGCATCCACAACCGCCTCATCAAGAGCCAAGAGGACCCATGACTAGAGCACGAGCTCGAGCTCTCGAGACCCAGGTGACTTCTCCTTAGTGAAATATCATATGACCTCTCGAGACATGGCTACTACCTCAATCTGAATGTTGTGCATGCTTAGGTACCAAGGAACCAACCTAGGAGAAGCTGCAGCCCAAGGTGGACACCAAGAGCAAGAGAAGGAGCGTTGCAGAGTCCAGAGGAGCGGTACTATCACAGCTGCTGCACTCACTGCTGGGAGCCAAGCGGTACTACCAGCCTCCATCCGCCTACTCCAAAACCCCACACACTCCAGAATCGACCGCCGAGCGGTACTATCATCAAGATAAGCGGTATTATTACTTCAAAGCTATTATCACCACAAAGCGGCATTATCACTGAAAGCGGTACTACCGCCATGAAGCAAACCAGATTACTGTCAGGCAGAAGCGATTCCAAGCCGAGGCCCATGTACTCTTTTCGCCTCCAACTTACCCCTTGGAGGTCCTAGACTATAAATAGACCTTCCCTCATCCTTTCTAGGGTTAGCTTTGGATTTGCTCATATTTCGTGTGAGAGCCTTTGCTCATCCACTTCATTACTTCCTCGAGATCAGACCTCCACGAGAAGATCCCCAAGCGGATTCAAGACCCCTCCTAGGGTGGACCCCATCAAGACCTCCTCATGGAGAAGAACGGCTACCTTGTATCTTTCCTTTGTTGATCTCGGATCTTGTATCACTTATTGCATTCGATAATCTAGCACTTGTGTGATCGCTTTGCTCTTGAGTGATCTCTCTCGCTCTCTCCCGTGTTTTCCCTCGTGTTCTTCCGCCGCTCTTCGTGTTCCTCGTAGGATTCTCCAAGCGAAAGATCGCCCACGAGGGTTCCGCCCTACATCACGCCGAGCTCTAGTAATTGGTCCAGTATATAGCAGGGGTGTGTAACAATGGTATTGATGTCCTCATCAGAGCCACAAGCCAAATTTGAGCGACTCTTCGCCTAGAGAGAAAAACCTCATTTTATTTGCCACCAAAAGTGAGATGAGAGAAGTGTGTGAGAACCCTTCGAGTGTGATGCACTTTGTCCTTGTGTGCAAGGATGGAGAACCAAAAACTAACACCATTCACGAGCTACCTTTGGTGTTTCAATCTCTTTGTAGGAATTTCATGATGTTTTCCGATGAGCTACCTCCGGTCCTACCTCCTCTTCGAGGCATTGAGCATCGAATCGACCTCATCCTGGAGCGCCTCTACCAAACAAAGCTCCATACCGAGTCAATCCTCAAGAAACCAAGGAGATTCAACGGCAAGTACAACAACTCATCGACAACGGTCATGTACGGAAAGCTTAAGCCCTTGTGCCGCTCCTGTTATTCTTGTGCCTAAGCCCGATGGAAGTTTCCGCTTGTGTTCCGATTGTAGACCTATCAATGCGACATTACCGATATAGGCATCCCATTCCTCGCTTAGATGACATGCTTGATGAACTTAGTGGAGCCAACTTTTCTCAAAATTGATCTTAAAAGTGGCTATTATCAATCCGCATACAAGAGGGTGATGAATGGAAAACTGCTTTCAAAACCAAATTTGGTTTATACGAGTGGTTAGTGATGCCTATGGGTCTTTTGGAAGCTCCCTGCATTTTGTGCGTCTTATGCATCATGTGCTCATCCTTACATTGGAGTCTTTGTTGTGGTTTACTTTACCGATATTCTTGTGTTTGGCAAAACCATGAAAGAGCACGCTAATCATGTAAAATCTGTGTTGCAAACTCTTCAAAGGAAAGCCTTTATGCGACATGAAAAATGCACTTTTGAGTTGACAAAGTTGGTTTTTGGTTTTGTAGTTTCAAAGGGTGTTCCATGTTGATGAATCTAAAATTGAAGCAATTAAAACTTGGCCCCAACCCACAAATTTGCAACAAGTGCGAAGTTTTCTTGGTCTTAGGTTTTTATCGCGCTGTGAAAGATTTTAGCACAATTGCCGCTCCTTTGCATGCTTTGAGTAAGAAGAATACCCTTTGTTTGGGGAACTTTGCAATCAACCGCTTTTGATGAGCTCAAGTCTTTGCTTACTCATGCTCCGATTCTTGCTTTGCCCAATTTTGACAAAACTTTTGAGGTTCATTGTGATGCAAGTGGCACCGAATTGGCGGAGTTTTGATGCAAGAAAACGAGCCATTGCTTATTTTAGTGAAAACTATCCGGTGCTCAACTTAATTATCCCATCTATGAGAAAGAATTGTATGCTTTAGTGCGTGTGCTACATGTTTGGGAACATTATCTTAGACCTCATGAGTTTGTCATCCATACCGATCATGAAACGCTCAAGTACTTAAAAGGATAAACTAAGTTAAACAAGCGTCATGCAAAATGGAGTGAATTCATTGAATATTTTCCTTATGTGATCAAGTACATTAAGGGTAAAGAAAATGTAGTTGCCGACGCTTTCACGCATAAACATGCTTGTCACTCAACTTGAGCTGAATGTTATTGGTTTTGAGCATATAAAAGACTTGTATGAGCATGATCCTTCTATTGCTTCTCCTTATGCTAAGTGTTTGACGACACGCCTTGGGAACAATATTACATCAAGGATGGTTATCTTATGAGAGCTAACAAACTTTGCATTCCGAGTCTTCTCTTCGCTTCTCCTTTTGCAAGAGGCTCATGGAGGCGGACTCATGGGACACTTTGGACGCGACAAGACATTCGCCACGCTCTCCAACAACTACTTTTGGCCCAAGATGTTCCATGACGCTTTCACGCTTCACCAACCGATGCTATACATGTCGCAAAGCTAAGTCTAAAGCTCAATCTCATATTCTTTACATGCCTATCCCTATTCCATATCAACCATGGGAAGACATTAGTATGGATTTTGTACTTGGTTTGCCTAGGACTCAAAATGGCAAGGACTCAGTGTTTGTTGTTGTGGATAGATTTTCTAAGATGGCACACTTCATTCCTTGCAACAAGATAGACGATGCTTCACATGTTGCAAATCTCTTTGTAGGGAAATCTTGCACTCCATGGCGTATCAAAGATAATCGCTCCGGGTCGGACGTTAAGTTCTTGAGTTACTTTTTGAAGACCCTATGCCAAGCTCGAATCAAGCTCTTGTTCTCCTCGGATACCATCCTCAAACCGACGGCCAAACGGAGGTGACAAACCGCACACTATCCACTCTACTTCGTGTCTTAATCAAGAAGAACATCAAGGAGTGGGAAGCATGTCTACCCATCGCCGAGCACGCCTACAATCGCAAGACATTCAAACCTACGGCAAGTCCCCATTCGAGGTCGCTTCACGGTTTCAACCCGTTGTCCCCATTGGACATTCTACCACTTCCTTCCAAGAGCGCACCAACACGGATGCAAGTGAACGAGCAAGCTACATCAAGAAGATGCACGAAGATACAAGGCACACCATTGGCGCCAAGTACAACGTCAACAAACAAGCTCAACGCCAACAAGCAACCCATCGTCTTCAACATTGGTGATCTAGTGTGGCTACACCTTCGCAAGGACCGCTTCCCCAAAGAACGCAAGTCCAAGCTTCCTCGAGCCGATGGACCTTTCAAGGTGCTAAGCACGCTTCAACGACAACGCTACAAGATCGACATACCGAGACAAGTACAACGTGAGCGACATCTTCAACGCCAAGGACCTCGCACCTTTCCATGGAGATGAAGCTTTTGATCCGAGGTCGGATCTCCTGTGGGGGAGATGATGCGGAGCATCCCACGATCATCCCCATGGACCTACAACTGTCTCATCAAGAGCCAAGAGGACCCATGACATGAGCTAGAGCTAGAGCTCTCGAGAACGAGGTGACCTCTTTCCTTATTGATATCACATATGATCCACTCGAGACATGGCTACTACCTAAGTCCGATATGCTATGCATGATTAGGTGTCAAGGGGAACCTCCCGAGGATGCACGTGAAGATGGATAAGCCGCCAAGTCCACGGATGAAGAGAACCAATGGAAACGAGCAAGATCAACTTCCATGCCCGGACATCCGCCATGGCCCCGGACATCCGCCTCGGAGCTTCTACCTCAACATGCTCCAAACTGCACAAGTCTCTGTGGCCTGACATCCGGCGCCCAAGCCCGGACATCCCGGCCCAAGCCCGGACATCCGCCCTCAGCTCGATATCATCCGGTCTCAAGCCCGAAATCGCGCCCCTCACCCGGCTTCTGCTAAAACGTCGCCCAGCTCCCGACATCCGGCTGAGAGCCCGGACATCCGGCGCCTCAAGCGTCCGGACATCCGCCCGGACGCCGGACGTCCGGCCCCTGCTCACTGCGGCACAAGGCTCTCCGGACTTGTCCTTGTACCCTTCACCCCGAGACTATATATACTTGACCCCTCCTCTTCTAGGGTTAGCATTGGATTAGCTCATATTCTTGTGTGAGAGCCTTTGCTCATCCACTTTGGCTACTTCTCCTCGAGATCGGGACCCTACGGAGAAGATCCCCAAGCGGATTCAAGACCCCTTCTAGGGTGGACCCCATCAAGGCCTCCTCACGGAGAAGAACGGCCACCGCTTGTATCTTTCCTTTGTTGATCTTGAATCTTGTGCCACCTTATGGGATCGATAATCTATCACTTGTGTGATTGACCTCTTGTCGGTTGAGTGATTTCTCCCTCGTTTTCCCCCGTGTTTTCCCTCTTGTTCTTCGTGATTCCCCGTAGGATCCGCTCCAACGTGAAAGATCGTCCACGTAGGGTTCCGCCCTACATCATCCCACCTCCTTGGCCGCCACCCCTTGCTCCTATATAAGTAAATCCATCTAGTAGCTTTTCCTTGGGATTTGTTTAGTTAAAGTTAGCCATTGCAACCGTGTACTTCGCTTGTGTCCAACCACCGCACCAAGACCGCTACGGATCCCCACCATTATCAATACATCATATATATTCGCAATATTCAGATTGCTTTATCATATTCTTGCTCGTTCTTCTCATTGCTTGCAGGAATAGACCTTCGTGGTCGGCTGATCGTGCTTCCGCATCGCCGCAGAACCTCGCAGAGATTGGTTTAGCGATTGCTAAGGCGCAACGTCATGCATGTTTGTAGTCGGATCACCAAAGTCTACTCCACCAAATCGATAGTTATCATCTCATCGAAGATTGGGACCCTCGCCTATCAGCTCGTGTCATGGGCCCTCTTGGCTCTTGATGAGACGGTTGTGGATGCATGGGATGATCGGGATGCTCCGCATCACTATGCCTATTATTTGTTTACATGACATGATTGCCATGATTTCCTCTAGTGTGTTGCATCTTCGCCCACTAGTTTGCACGACTTGATTACTATGCTTGCTTATGTTGCATCACCATTTCATGCGGTTGATGACAACCATCTACATGCTTTGCACATGATTGTTATTGCTTTTGTCACATATCTCCATATGTTACCTCTCTCATGCTAGATTTGCCATGTATTGAGTGCAACCATGCTATTAGTCTTGCTCATGAGTTTGCCCCCATAGCATTCTCACACATGTTTGGAGATTTTGACATATTCCTTGTGAAGCATGCTTGTCTTACTTCTTTGCACCATATACCTAGTGCCATGAATTTAGCCATTGTTGCATCATATTATTCATGCACTTGTGCTTCTAATGGTTTTGTGCAAAAGATGAGAACCATCATGATGGATGATGTGTACATATATCATGCACACACAATTTTTCCTTTGTCTTTGTTTTGTGTAGGTACTCATGTATACTCGTCAACTTCTCAATCCCAAGAGTTGATTTAAACGAGCTCTTGAGAGCAACGATGCTTTGGGATCCCGTGGACTATCCTTACCACCGTTCCCTTCGCGCAAGGACTACGCACATCTCTTCTACTTGGCTCTCACACGGCTATGGGCCATTTACCACTTGTCACCTTATGCTCATTTTCCCGTGTTCACTTTGCATGTTATGCTTGCTCCTATGCCTTTGCCATGCAATTGTGACCCTTGCTTGCATCTACCCATGTTTCATCATTATGCCACTTCTATGCGTATTTGCATGCTTGGTGGAGATCCTTGTTACTATTGCCATGTTTATCATGTGCCCCATGCTATTGATGCTTGTTGTGTTGGGAGAGTCATGATGCCCCATTGCTATTTACACATGGCCTCTCGCCAATACATTCATGGCATTCTACTCATATCTTGCTTTCATGCTTGTGCTATGTCATGTGCATTATTCATGCCCACTATTTGCACCAATGACATGCTTGCCATGATTCCTTCTAGTATGTTGCATCTTCGCACTACTAGCTTGCTTGACTTGATCTCTATGATTGATTGCTTTGATACATCACCCATGTTCCATTACTCGCTTTCTTGGGTTGATGACATATATGTTCATGCCTCTCACATGATATATCTTGATCCTTGTCACTTGTCTCCAATAGTTGCCGCTATGCTTAATGATCTTGGAGACTTGGACACTTCACTTGTGATGCATGCTTGGTTGATTGAGCCTATTGTATTTGGTTGTTCTCGCATCATATGCCTCCATACTATGAAATGCTCCCTTGTCTCTCTTATGATAAGAATGATAAGAACACTTGTTGGGTATCTTACCACTTAATGATAGGTCTTGCATTTGCATTAACCTCATTTGTTTTTCCAAGTGTTTGTCATGTTCTTTCATTTTGAAGGATTCACAAGGCGGTACCATCGCGAGACATATTGGTTATGTGAAGGCGCATATGATGTGCGACACCAACATTCTCGAGAAACTACTAAAGGTGAACTCCTTCCCTTGAGCCATCCTCAAGTTTGCATATTGATGGGTCATTCTTTCATTGTAGTTTCAATCTTATTATCCACATGATACATCTATAGGATGGAGGAGCGACATTGGAGATTGGCTCTATGGACCTTTACATTGAGGAGCGCTTGGACTTGGATGCACCTTCGGAATTCCACTCTTGCCACGACATCGAGCATTGGTACACCAACACCTCCATATTTGTTGATTGTGCTCATACATGTCATGCTCGATGGACATATCATACTCACCACAAGTTCGTAGCTCTATGCATGGATTGAATCACATTATGATTGCCTTGTTGCATCTTATATTCCAATGTCATCCATGATATATGAGCTTGTGCACTTCCTTAGCACATTTGTTGTGATCTTCCTTGATGGCATATTCATACATCATATTGCCCATCATCAATTGCATGACAACATAATCACATTGAGCACCAATTACCATGTTCATGCTCTTGATAAAGCATCCCATTATGACATCATTTTGCACAATGGTAGAATTTTTCGCTTGTGCACCATGCTAATTACCCCATGAATGCTTTGCATATCATTCTAGATCATCTTGATAAGCATCATGTGTCTTGCCACGCACTATCTTGCCGCATCGGACTCATTCTTACATGATGGACACTTTGTGTGCGCTTAACCATTGTATTTCCAAGTGTACTTTGTGTTTGCTCCTTTTGCATGTATACCACTCCGGAGACACCTTGGAGTACTTGGATTGTACCATGCCTTCAACTTCGTCCAACTACATGTCCGTCCACGACAACCTTTTCCATGGTGATGAGGATCACGATCCGAGGTCGGATCTTTCCCAAGGGGGAGATGATGCGAGCATCCCACGCCATCCCCATGTACACCCGACTACTCCCCAAGTCCCAAGGATACATAAGATGAGACCTCGACTATGCGCCATTGGACACAAGGTGAACCCATTCCTAAATGCTTCCCTTTCCATTCATGCGAGACATGGTTTCTACCTAATGCAAGGACACTATGCATGCCTGTGTACCAAGGAGACCCTCTCGGAGATGCTCGGAATGATGGACAAGTCCCCAAGTACAAGGATGAAGGAGCACGACGAGAGGAACCGGAGAAAGGCTACAGACTCGGACATCCGCCCCGCCCGACATCCGCCCCTCAAGATGTCAACAACAAGATCACCCAAACCATCGAAGTGCTACAGAGCCTCGACATCCGCCAGCCCCGGACATCCGCGCCCATGACACTTGGAATCCAAATACCAGCCCGGATATCCGGCGCCCATCATAGAACGCCCGTAGCTGGATCAAGCTAGCCCGGACACATGCCTCAGAAAGCCCTACATCCTACCTGTTGCCCGGACATCCGCCTCCCCGCTCACTGCGCAAAGGCATCTAGGCCGAGGCCCATGTACCCTTCGCCCTTAGACTTATATACTCCCTCCACCTACGCTTTAGGGTTAGCGTTGATTTAGCTCTGTTAGAGATAGAGCCTCGCTCATCCATCGGATTCTCCTCGTGAGAGACCGCGCCTCTTCGGAGAAGATCTTATCGATTCAAGACCCCTCGTGGGAAGATCCCTGTGGATTCAAGCCTCCTCGCGGAGAAGAACGGTTCCTTTGTATCCTCTACCTTTGTTGACTTTGGATCTCGTATCTCTTTGTGTTCTTTGATCTAGCATTTGTGTGACCGGTTCCTTGTTGGTTGAGTGTTTTCCCTCGCTCTCCCTCGTGATTTCCTTTAGTTCTTCCGCTGCTTCTTCGTGTCTCCCCGTAGGATCCACTCCAAACGTGAAAGATCGACGCTATAGGGTTCCACCCTACATCACAAACCTACTCTGAAAAGAACTCGGATTGGTGGTGGATATATGGTGGTGGTATGGCATGTGGTGGTATAGGGTACCGATGGTGGTATATGGATACGGATTGGTGGTGGTATATGGATACGGATTGGTGGTGGTATATGGATACGGATTGGTGGTGGTATATGGATACGGATTCAGAGCGGTGGCGGATAAGCAATGGTGGTAGATGGCAAGGCGATGATGATGAAGGGCGGCGGCGTGACAACTTATGACCGAACTCAAACTCAAAGACTAGACTCTAAGACCAGCAACTTGACACGCGATGCAACCGCAAATTCAACAAAGCAAAACCCTAAAAAGATTATGCAAAGGCTCAGTGTTGGTTCGGATATGATGAACGAACCCTATTTTTTTTTGGCTTTTTCATGGACTGTAGGTATGGAGAACACATCGATCTAATCTATTTAAAACTGTAAAATCTCACCGAGCAACCCGGAAATCTGATACCACTTGATAGAGGCAAAGGTGTCGCGATGTTTCAATGAGATGGTGGCTATCATTTTCGTGGGAGTCGACCTTGACGATCCGACTCACTTAACGCATGAGACGTGCGGCCTAGCAATCGCTAAACCAACTTTCGAGGGTTATTGACCACGCCGAGCACGATTAACCTAACCACGAGGGCCTGTTTCCCATGAGCAAACGAAGAACAAGCAAGAAACTAAGATTGCAATCTGGATATTGTGAATATAAGAGGAAAGCTTTATTAATGAAGGTGGGGTTCTATGACGCCTTTGTCTGGTCGTTGAACACAAACGAAGTACGCGAAGTTGCAGCTATGGCAAACTTTTAATTTAAACAAAACCCAAAGTCTAAACGACGCCTCTAAGGGCTGTATATATGGAGGAAGAGGAGGAATTTCGTGGCCCTTGAGGGTGGGGTCCCAAACCAACCCTAACTCTTGTTTCCCCACATAACGGACTCTAAAAATAGCCTATACTTAAGTATTTCGAAATTACATGGGCCTGGCCTAATAATAAGGTGACGTGAGCACCTAGAATAGCCTATGGACGAATATTATGAAGTGGCATCTTGTATATTTCGTCCAAGGTTCATGCACTCCTTATGGTGGCTTCAAAGTCCTGAAATCATCACTTGTAACTCCGTCCCTGATCCTCATGCATGCCATCAACTCCATGCGTGTTCTTGCTCCACTGTTCATCCTTCTCCTAGCTCGGCCCTTCATTTGTAAGCAAAACAAATGTATCCAATTTAGGCAGTATCATATTCTCATTAACATTAGAATCATTACCAAGAAACGAAAGTACCTAATAATTCAAATTGGCGTGCGCGAGCTCTAGTAATTGGTCCAAAGTGATAGAGGCGAGGTGTCCCGATCTTTCGATGAGATGATAACTCTCGATTTGGTGGAGTCGATTTTGACGATCCGACTACAAACGCAGCACGACGTTGCGCCTTAGCAATAGCTAAACCAATCTCCTTAGGTTATCGACGATGCCGAAGCACGATCAACGACCACGAAGGTCTATTCCTCAAGCAATCGAAGAACGAGCAAGAATATGATAAAGCAATCTGAATATTGCGAATATATATGAAGTATTGATAATGGTGGAGATTCGTAAGCGGTCTTGGTCTGGTCGTTGGACACAAACGCGCAATACACGGGTTGCAATGGCTAACTTTAA
>JAHIAM010014536.1:0-20503 GCA_021605205.1 Aegilops longissima | reverse complement strand
AAAGTTCTAGCAGTTTCTTCATCCATAACATAACCTCGTAACGACATAATTCATATCTAGGGGAGAATCTTCATCATCACTTTCATCAATATTATCCTTAATTTCATTCTTCTAGCCCCAAGTTGTTCATCCAGAAATTCACCTAGTGGCACAAGAGTATCAAGATAGAAGTAGTTTCATCATAAGTATCATGCATAGCGTAAGTGGCATCATCAATAACATGCATATTCAGTAATTAATAGCGATAGGTTTAGGTGTCGCAAGCTTACTCAAAATGTAAGTGAATCAGTGGAGCTAGATGGCGTTCCTTACCTCCCTCGTAGTTGAGGGATAAATTTTGGTTTTCGCCTTTCAAGTTCCTCATAGTGACCAGCAGATATAAATCCCAAGTGACTCAAAGAATAGAGCTATGCCGGCAACGGTGCCATAAAATAGTCTTGATAACCCACAAGTATAGGGGATCGCACGCTTTGAGGTAGAGTATTCAACCCAAATTTATTGATTCAACACAAGGGGAGCCAAAGAATATTCTCAAGTATTAGCAGCTGTTGTCAATTCAACCACACCGCATAACTTACTATCCGCAGAGAGTATTTAGTAGCAAAGTAGTATGGAAGTAACGGTAACGGTAGCAAAAGTAAAGAGTAGTATTGTAGTGATTGTAACAAAGGGCAACGAACAAAGAATTGCCGGAGAACAAGATGTGAAAAGCTCATAGGCATTGGATCGTGATGGATAATTATGCCGGATGCATTATTCGTGCAATGCTTATAACATAGAGTGACACAGTAACTAGCTCCAATTCATCAATGTAATGTAGGCATGTATTCAATATAGTCATACCGGATGTTGCATTTTCGCAGTGAGGGAAGGTTGGCTTGACAGCTTCGCTCGATGTTGTAATCTCTTCTCATGGTCTTTGTTCGCTTATTATCCCCTGCTTATGGAAAAGAACTTGCATGACATCTTTTGTCCTACCCTCCCGTGGCAGCGGGTCCTATTGGAAACTTAGGGATATTAACCTCCTTTTAATAGAGTACCGACCAAACCATTAACACATAGTGAATACATGAACTCCTCAAACCACGGGCATCACCGGAGTGGTCCCGATTATTGTCACTTGGGTTGCTGGATCATAACACATAGTAGGTGACTATAGACTTGCAAGATAGGATCAAGAACTCACATATATTCATGAAAACATAATAGGTTCAGATCTGAAATCATGGCACTCGGCCCTAGTGACAAGCATTGCATAGCAAAGTCATAGCAACATCAATCTCGAACATAGTGGATACTAGGATCAAACCCCAACAAAACTAACTCGAACATGATACATCTCATCCAACCCATCACCGCCCAGCAAGCCTATGATGGAATTACTCACGACGGCGGTGAGCATCATGAAATTGGTGATGGAGGATGGTTGATGATGACGACGGCATTTAATCCCCCTCCGAGCCCCAACGGACTTCAAATCATGCAAGTTAGAGTCCAAAACAATGGCAAAAGTGTTTGAAAAGTAGATACGACAAACACTTATCACCATAACACACAGACTCGAGTATTTATAACAGAGTTCAATCACACACTTATTACATCAAATGTCTCAAGAGAGAACTTATTACAATAATTGGTCAAGGCCATCTAAATAAGATAAGGAAGCTTCAAGGTAGAAGAGTCCATCCAACACCACGGCAAAACTGAAAGTGCATGACAACGGCCTAGCGACCTTACTCTTCGTTCAAAACTCCAACATAATACGCTGAGCCTTGTAGGTCAGACATGGAATATGCCGCAAGATAACACTATAGAGCAATGAACAAATAAAGCTATCACTACATGCATATATATAGCTGGTGGAGGCTCTATGGTTACATCTTATGAAGCTAGTTTTTCCCTACAACAAAGGAATAAATTTTATTTAATTACAAAGTTTGTTGAAAACATTGAGAAGGTTCCTCCAACTCATTCCCAAAATAATAGTTATAACTCCAACAAATTAATTAAGTAAAGTGTTGAGATCAAATCAATAATTCAAGTACCAGATACTCAAGATGTCCATAACCGGGGACACAATAACCATGATTAGTTTGTACACTCCAGAGGTTTATGACTTTTCCCCACAAGACTCTATCTCCTCCGTTGGATTTCTCTCACTACATGATGTTTGAGAAACGGATGACCGAGACACAATCTTTCCGAAGAGGTCCCCTTAACCGATAGATAGGCCGGTACACCTACAATCCCCTACATCTGCTAGCCCATCATGGAAAGGATTCCCACAACTTACTCAACTATGCCAGAGCCCATAATGGCATGTGGTGCACACGAAGTTTCTAGCTTGAATAATCTTATGACCCTTTAGCCCGGTGTCAAACCATAGGATGATCATAGGGTACTCCGGATATCCTAGGACAACACTGGTTGCTCTTGTGTCCGACAACCACTGGGTGCTCCAGGTGCCCCAACCAATCCACCTAGATCTGTATTAAAGTAGCCACCTTAAATTAACCATTAGTTAATAATAACTCTCAACTTTCATGAATCTCTCAAACCAATCCACGCCTACTAGCATAGCATGGCAAGATAAGCATAACGTAGTAACACCCAGGGTTTGAAATAAAAGACGATAGGTTCCTACCTCATCAACTACTTCAATACCCACATGTTAAACCAAGTCCTACTCATGCAATGTTTGAGGGTTGAAACTAATGCTAAAAACGTAATAAGGGATATGATCAAGTGTTACTTGTTGGGGAACGAGCAGAAATTCAAAATTTTCCCACGTGTCACCAAGATCTATCTATGGAGAAACCAGCAACGAGGGAAGGAGAGTGCATCTACATACCCTTGTAGATTGTTGCGGAAGCGCTCAAGTGAACGGGTTGATGGAGTCGATTGCCGTGGATTCAAATCACCGATGATCCTAGTGCCGAACGGACGGCACCTCCGCTCAACACACGCACGGAACGGAGACGCCTCCCACGCCTTGATCCAGCAAGGAAGAGGGAGAGGTTGATGGAGATCCAAAGAAGCACGACGCGAGGAAGTAGCGGATTCCAACAGGCTTCGCTACAATCAGGGAGGAGGAAGATGTGTCACGGAGGGAGAGGGAGGCACCAGGCCTTAGATTGGTTTGCTCCTCCTTTTCCCCACTATATAGGGCCAAGGGAGAGGGAGGCGAGCCCCTTGCCCTTCCTCCAAGGAAGGGTGGGTTAAGGTGGGAGGAGTCCATCCTCCCCAAGGCACCCCTGAGGTGCCTTCCCTTGTAGGACTCTCCCTTTTTTTCTCTCATGATGGGCCTTGGCTGGTGCCCTGGCCCATATAGGCCAAGGCGCACCCACAGCCCATGTGGCCCTGGGCAGGTGGCCCCACCTGGTGGGCCCTCGACCCTCCGTGGTCCCAGACAATACCGGACCCCAAACTTGTCCCGATGTCCCAAATAGGACTTCCTATATAATTTTTACCTCCGACCATTCCGAACTCCTCGTGACGTCCGGATCTCATCCGGACTAACAACTTTCGGGTTACCGATACTAATATCTCTATAACCCTAGCGCCACCAACCTTATGTGTAGACTTACGGTTCGAGACATGCGATATGACCGAGACGTTTCCCGTCAATAACCAACAGCGGATCTGGATACCCATGTTGGTCTACATGTTCCACGATGATCTCATCGGATGAACCACGATGTCAAGGACTTAATCAATCCCGTATACAATTCCCTTTGTCTATCGGTACGATATTTGCCCGAGATTCGATCGCGGTATCCCAATACCTTGTTCAATCTCGCATCGCAAGTCTCTTTACTCGCCCGAACACATCATCCCGTGATCAACCCTTGATCACATTGTGCACATTATGATGATGTCCTACCGAAAGGGCCCAGAATACCTCTCCGCTTACACGGAGTGACAAATCCACCTCGATTCATGCCACCCAATGAAACTTTCGAGATACCCGAGTGTACCTTTATAGCCACCCACATGCAGGACGCTTGGCACACCCAAAGCATTCCTACGGTATCCCGGAGTTGCACAATCTCATGGTCTAAGGAAATGATACTTGACATTAGAAAAGCTTTAGCATACTAACTACATGATCTTGTGCTAGGCTTAGGATTGTCTTGTCCATCACATCATTCTCCTAATGATGTGATCCTTATCAATGACATCCAATGTCCATGGTCGTGAAACCGAACCATCTATTGATCAACGAGCTAGTCAACTAGAGGCTTACTAGGACATGGTGTTGTCTATGTATCCACACATGTATCTGAGTTTCCTATCAATACAATTCTAGCATGGATAATAAACGATTATCATGAACAAGGAAATATAATAATAATCAATTTATTATTGCCTCTAGGGCATATTTCCAACAGTCTCCCACTTGCACTAGAGTCAATAATCTAGTTCACATCGATATGTGATTAACACCAAGGTCACATCCTTATGTGACTAACACCCAAAGAGTTTACTAGAGTCAATAATCTAGTTCACATCGATTGTGATTAACACTCAAGGAGTTTTTGGTTTGATCATGTTATGCTTGTGAGAGATGTTATAGTCAACGGTCCGAACCTTTCAGATCCGTGGTGTGCTTTACAAATCTCTATGTCATCTCCTAGATAAGCATTACGCCTATTTGGAACTATTCCAAATAACTGTTCTACTATACTAATCCAATTTACTACTTAGTATAACTGGATCTGTCAAAGTTTGCATCGGCGAACCTTTACATTTAACTTTTTACCACCTCCATAATCGAGAAAATTCCTTAGTCCACTAGTTACTAAGGATAACTTTGATCGCTATCCCGTGATCCATTCTTGATCACTTTGTACCCCTTGACCGACCATGGCAAGGCACACTTCAAAGGCACAAAGATAGCATACTTTAGAGCCTATGTTCACATAGGGACGACCTTCGCCCTTCTCTCTATTCTGCCGTGGTCATGTCTTGAGTCTTGCTCAATTCTCACACCTTGTAACACAGCCAGAACCTTCTTGCTGATCTATTTTGAACTCCTTCAAAATCTTGTCATGGTATGTGTCGTTGAGTACTATTGAGCAATTTTGATCTATCCTTATAGATCTTGATGCTCAATGTTCAAGTAGCTTAATCCAGGTTTTCCATTGAAAACACTTTTAAATAACCTCAATGCTTTCCAGAATTCTACATCATTTCGATCAATAACATATACTCATCGAAATTTATAGTGCTCCCACTCACTTTTTGGAAATACAAGTCTCTCATAAACCTTGTATAAACCCAAAATCTTTGATCAACTCATCAAAGTGTTCATTCCAACTCCGAGATGCTTACTCCATTCTCGAGGATTGGGTGCTTTGCATACTTATTAGCATCTTTCAGATTGACAAAACCTTCCGGTATGACATACGACCTTTCCTCAAGAAAACGCCGAGGAAACAATGTTTTGACATCCTATTCGCAAATTTCATAAATAATGCAGAATCGCTAACATAATTCCAAAGACTTTAGCATCGCCACGAGTGAGAAAGTCTCATCGCAGCAACTCCTTGAACTTGTCGGAAAACATTTTACCGACAAGTCGAGCTTTCAATGGTGACATTTACCATCATTGTCCGCCTTCCTTTAAAATCCATATGTACCCACTTTATGACCATCAAGTAGTTCTTCCAAAGTCTACACTTTGTTTTCATATATGGATCCTCTCTGATTTAATGGCCTCGAGCCATTCATCGGAATGCCCACCATCGCTTCTCCATAGCTCGAGGTTCATTGTTGTTCAGCAACATGACTTCCAAGACAGGATTTACGACACTCAAGTAGTACACATCCTTGTCGCCCCACGAGGTTTGGGAGTGACTTGATCCAAGTCTCATGATCACTATCATAAGCTTCCACTTCAATTGGTTAGGTGCCACAGAACAATTCCGTGCCTTGCTACACACTAGTTGAAGTGATGGTTCAATAACTCATCAAGTCTCCACCATCCTCCCACTCAATTCTTTCGAGAGAAACTTTTCCTAGAAAGGACCCATTCGAGAAACAATCCCTATTGCTTTCGGATCTCGAGATGAGGTATACCCAACTGTTTTGGGTGTCCTATGAAGATGCAGTTATCCGCTGGGTTCGAGCTTATCAGCCCAAACGCTTTCATAAGCTGCCGAGCCCCAAACTTTTGAGAAACAACAGCTTAGGTTTTCTAAACCATAGTTCATACGGTGTTGTCTCAACGGATTTTGCGTGGTGCCCTATTTAAAGTGAGTGCTTGTCTCTAATGCCTAACCCATGAACGATAGTGGTAATTCGATAAGAGACATCACGGTATGCATCATATCCAATAGGGTGCAAGTATGATGTTCGACACACCATTGCACTATGGTGTTCCAAAGCGGTATTAGTCGTGAAACAATTTCCACAATGTCTCAATTGTGTACCAAACTCGAACTCAGATATTCATTTCTATGATCATATCATAGATATTTTATCCTCTTGTCACGAATATTCAACTTCACTCAAATTACTTGAACCATTCAATAATTCAACTTGTGTTTCATCAAGTAAATATGCTCAAGATTCACTCAAATCATCTGTGAAGTAAGAGCATAACGATATCCATCACAGGTTCAAAGACTCATTGGACTGCAACATCAAAATGTGTTACTTCCAACAAGTTGCTTTTTGTTCCATTTTATCAAACCAAGCTTTCACCATCTTTCCATGTGGTATGATTTGCATATCTCAAGTGATTCAAAATCAAGTGAGTCCAAACGGTCCATCCGCATGGAGTTTCTTCATGCGATTACCAAATGCATATGGTTCACATGTCTCAATCTTTTCGTAAATGAGTGAGTTCAAAGATCCATCAACATGGAGCTTCTTCATGCTTTTATACCAATATGACTTACATTGCAAAGGCCACAAGTAGGTGGTACTATCATTACTATCTTATATCTTTTGGCATGAACATGTGTATCACTATGATCGAGATTCAATAAACCATTCATTTTAGGTGCAAGACCATTGAAGGTATTATTCAAATAATTAGAATAACCATTATTCTCCTTAAATGAATAATCAGAATGTATAGACATAATCCAATCATGTCTATGCTCAACGCAAACACCAAATAACAATTATTTAGGTTTAACACCAATCTCGATGGTAGAGGGAGCGTGATGCTTGATCATATCAACCTTGGAAACACTTCCAACACATCTCGTCACCTCCTTTAGCTAGTCTCCGCTTATTCCGTAGCTTTTATTTCGAGTTACTAACACTTAGCAATCGAACCGATCTAATACCCGATGCTACTAGGAGTACTAGTAAGACACATTCACATAATGTATATCCAATATACTTCACCGAAGCCTTTCTCATCTACCAAGTATCTAGGTAATTCTGCTCTAGTGGCTGTTCCCTTATTTCAACACCGCCCGGTTTGGGTTCAACCTTGGGTTTTCCACTAGAGCAGCAGCTGATTTGCCGCTTCATGAAGTATCCTTCTTCTGCCCTTCTTGAAACTAGTGGTTTCACTAACCATCAGAATTGATGCTCCTTCTGATTTCTACTTTCTGTGTCAAACATCGCTAATATTTCAAGGATCATCATATCTATCCCTGATATGTTATAGTTCATTCAAGCTCTAGCAGCTTGGTGGCAATGACTTTGGTGAAACATCACTATCTTATCCGAAGATCAACCCCACCGATTCAAGTGATTGTTGTACTCATAATTGAGCACAAGCTCAACGATTGAGCTTTTCTCCTTAGTTTGCAGGCCAAGAAAATCGCGAGGTCTTATACCTATTGACGTGGGCACTAGCTCGAAATCCCAATTTCAGCCCTCAAACATCTCATATGTTCCATGACATAAAATGTCTTCTGCCTCAATTCTAAACCATTTATCATTACCAACTATCATGAGTCATCAAACGTATGTCGATGTTCGCAACATCCACGTACCACGCTCGAGGTTCAAAGACACCGAGAAGGCATTAAGGACATAAGCCTTCTAAGAAGCAATGAGGACAATCTCGCCACGGACCTAGTCCGCATAATTGCTACTATCAACTTTCAACTAAATTTTCTAGGATCACATCTAAAAAGAGAACTAAAGCCGAGCATTACATAATTTGCAAAATCTTTTGACTATGTTCAGATAATTAAGTTCATCTTATGAACTCCCACTCGATAGACATCCCCTAGTCATCTAAGTGATTACATGATCCGAGTCAACAGGCCGTGTCCGATCATCACGTGAGACGGACTAGTCAACGCCGGTGAACATCTTCATGTTGATCGATCTTCTATACGACTCATGCTCGACCTTTCGGTCTTCTCGTGTTCCGAGGCCATGTCTGACATGCTAGGCTCGCGTTAACCCTAAGTGTTTTGTATTGTAAAACTGTCTTACACCCGCTTATGTGAACGTAAGGATCTATCACACCCATCATCACGTGGTGCTTAAACGATTTAACCGTAGCAACGGTGCACAGCTTAGGGAGAACACTTTGAAATTGTTGTAAGGATCATCTTATTTACTACCGTCTCAAGCAAATAAGATGCATAAACATGATAAACATCACATGCAATCAAATAGTGACATGATATGGCCATCATCACTTTGCTCTTTTGATCTCCATCTTCGGGCTCCATGATCATCATCGTCACCGCATGACACCATGATTCCATCATCATGATCTCCATCATCGTGTCTTCTGAAGTTGTCACGCCATCTATTACTTCTACTACTACAGCTAACGGTTAGCAATAAAGTAAAGTATTACATGACTTATGTTGACACGCAGGTCATGAATAAATAAAGACAACTCCTATGGTTCTGCCGTTGTCATACTCATCGACATGCAAGTCGTGAATCCTATTACAAGAACATGATCAATTTCATACATCTCATATATCATACATCACATCCTTTGGCCATATCACATCAAGGCATACCCGCAAAACAAGTTAGACGCCCCAATTGTTGTTTGCATGTTTTACGTGGCTGCTATGGGTTTCTAGCAAGAACGCTTACCACGCAAAACCACAACGTGATATGCCAATTGCTATTTACCCTTCATAAGGACCCTTTTCATCGAATCCGATCCGACTAAAGTAGGAGAGAAGACACCGCCAGCCACCTTATGCATCTAGTGCATGTTAGTCGTGGAACCGGCCCCACGAAGAGTACGTAAGGTTGGTCCGGCCGCTTATCCCAATGGCGTCCCAATCAAGATAAGACTAGTAACGGCAAGCATATTGAACAAAATCAACGCCCACAACTACTTTGTGTTCTACTCTGCATAGAATCTACGAATAGACCTAGCTCATGATGCCACTGCTGGGGAACGAGAGAAATTCAAAATTTTCCCACGTGTCACCAAGATCTATCTATGGAGAAACCAGCAACGAGGGAAGGAGAGTGCATCTACAACCCTTGTAGATTGCTAGCGAAGGCTCAATGAACGGGTTGATGGAGTCGCATCGCCGGATTCAAATCACCGATGATCCTAGTGCCGAACGGACGGCACTCCGCTGCTCAACACACGCACGAACGGAGACGCCTCCCACGCCTTGATCCAGCAAGGAAGAGGGAGAGGTTGATGGAGATCCAGCAGCACGACGGCGGCAGTGGAAGTAGCGGATTCCAACAGGCTTCGCAACACCAAGGAGGAGGAAGATGTGTCACGGAGGGAGAGGGAGGCACCAGGCCTTAGATTGGTTTGCTCCTCCTTTTCCCCACTATATATAGGGCCAAGGGAGAGGGGAGGCAGCCCCTTGCCCCTTCCTCCAAGGAAGGGTGGTAAGGGTGGGGAGGAGTCCATCCTCCCCAAGGCACCCTGAGGTGCCTTCCCTTGTAGGACTCTCCCTTTTTTCTCTCTGCGCATGGGCTTTAGGTGGTGCCCTTGGCCCATATAGGCCAAGGCGCACTCCCTACAGCCCATGTGGCCCTGGCAGGTGGCCCCACCAGGGCCTCGACCCTCCGTGGTCCCGACAATACCGATGACCTCAAACTTGTCCCGATGTCCAAATAGGACTTCCTATATATAATTTTTACCTCCGACCATTCCGAACTCCTCGTGACGTCCGGGATCTCATCCGACTCAACAACTTTCGGTTACCGATACTAATATCTCTATAACCCTAGGCCACCGAACCTTATGTGTAGACTCTACGGTTCGGGAGAATGGCATATGACCGAGACGCCTCCCATCAATAACCAACAGCGGATCTGATACCCATGTTGGCTCCTACATGTTCCACGATGATCTCATCGGATGAACCACGTGTCAAGGACTTAATCAATCCCGTATACAATCCTTTGTCATCGAGATATTTGCCCGAGATTCGATCGCGGATCCCAATACCTTGTTCAATCTCGCACCGCAAGTCTCTTTACTCGCCCAGAACACATCATCCGTGATCAACTCCTTGATCACATTGTGCACATTATGATGATGTCCTACCGAGGGCCCAGAGATACCTCTCCGCTTACACGGAGTGACAAATCCCCTCGATTCATGCCACCCAATGACACTTTCGGAGATACCCGAGTGTACCTTTTATAGCCACCCATGCCAGGACGCTGGCACACCCAAAGCATTCCTACGGTATCCGGAGTTGCACAACTCATGGTCTAAGGAAATGATACTTGACATTAGAAAAGCTTTAGCATACTAACCACATGATCTTGTGCTAGGCTTAGGATTGTTTGTCCATCACATCATTCTCCTAATGATGTGATCCCGCTATCAATGACATCCAATGTCCATGGTCGGAAACCGTAACCATCTATTGATCAACGAGCTAGTCAACTAGAGGCTTACTAGGGACATGGTGTTGTCTATGTATCCACACATGTATCCGAGTTTCCTATCAATACAATTCTAGCATGGATAATAAACGATTATCATGAACAAGGAAATATAATAATAATCAATTTATTATTGCCTCTAGGCATATTTCCAACATTACTTGCCTTGTCGGAATCGTAAACCCAGAGATTCGTGGTAGCAAGCCTCGCACTCTAGAAACTCTATGTGAATAAACAATAGCATACATAAGTACTCAAGCACAAGATGCAAAGGTAAACTCAAGAGAAAAGATCTAAGTTGGTTCAAGAGAAGAGCTCGATTTGCAAAAAGAATCAATCAATCGTAGTAAACTCAAACTACGATCAAAAGAAGTTCAATTCAAATCTGCTTGAAACCAAATTTTAAATTGTCAAACCATGTTCAAGTTGATTAATGGAAAGAGGGAAACAAGACGAAGATTTTGGCTGATTTCACCGGATTTGGACAAACGAGCAAAAAGTAGGCGGGTTTTAAGTTCGTGGACTAATCTATGATAAAAGTATTCATGATAGGTTCCCGCCGAAAATTAAAATTAAAAGAAAACCCAACGAATCTAACGTCACATCGTAAACTAACGAACGAGTTTGTTCGTTAAAAGAACTAATCGGGTGAACGCTCACTAAGTAACCTAAAAATGATCTAATCTAAACCAAAAAATAAACCAAACAAAAACAAAAGAAAGTCGAACGGTTTTTACCGCCAACCACGGCGGCGAGGTCAATGGCGCCAGGGGATCCGCGGCCAAGAGGCGAGGGGGCTTCACGATCAGGGCGGTCAGGGCGCAGTGGCGGGCGGCGGGAGGCGGCGGGCGGGCTCCATCTTATAAAGGGCGGGTGCTTGTTATGAGGGGCGACGACGGCGGTGTCCCGCCGGACACGACGGCGGAAGCCGGGCGCCCAACTGCCTCAAGGGAAAGGAGAGGGTTGGCGCTTGGCTTTGGCCCAACTCTTAGCCAGCCAGAGATTTTTTAAAATAAATTCACAATATAAAATCCTAATAAAATATAAAAATTTAAAATACCGAAACAATTTTCACCCCCAAACCTAATACTTAGGACAAGATGAACATTTTTCTAGCCTAAAATGCAAATTTCAAAAATGCATGTTTTTCTAATTCAAATAAAATAAGAATTAAATAATAATTTGATTTTAAAATTTCTTCTCCTATATTTCTCTTGTTGAAGAAGTATTTTATCTTCTCTCATTTTTTTGTTATTAAAATAATTGAGAGGAAATATTTAAAATCAATTGATCCTCTTTTCAAATTTGAAATAAGTTCAAACATGAAAATTTGGAAACTCCAACTCTCTCCTTGGGTCCCAGAGTTGCTTAAGAATTCTAGGATCACAACCAAATGCAAATAAAAATATATTAGGCATATGATGTCCTATGTGTTGGGGAACATTGCGAAAATTAAAATTTTCCTACGGTTTCACCAAGATCCATCTATGAGTTCATCTAAGCAACGAGTCAAGGGAGTGAGTTTGCATCTACATACCACTTGTAGATCGCGACGGAAGCTGCTCGAGGGAGCGGTGATGATGGAGTCGATTTAACGTGATTCCATCACAGATGACCAAGTGTTGAACGGACAGCACCTCCGTGCTCAACACACGTGACGGGTGACGCCCTCCGCCTTGATCCAGCAAGGAGGAAGGAGAGGTTGAGGAAGACAGCCCCACCGCAGACGACGGCTGATGATGGTGGAGAAGCAAGATTCGCTGTGGCTTCACAGCACACAACGGAGGAGGAGAGGTGTTGGGAGGGAGGGCTGCCTGGCTTGGTGCGGCTGCCTCCCTCACCCCTCTATTTATAGGGGAAGGAGAAGGGCCGCCCCTTTAGATGCATCTAGAGGGGGCGGGCGGTTAAGGAGGGGGCTTGCCCCAAGGGGCCCTAGGGTTCCCTCAACCCTAGGGCAAGGGCCCAAGGGGGTGCGCCAGCCCACCTGTGGGCTGGCCCTTCCCACAGAGCCCATGGCCCCCGAGGGTGGCCCTCCTGGACCTCCGAACCTTCCGTGACCCCTGCATAACACCGATATGCCCCAAACTTTTCCTGTCCGCTTGACAACTTCCCATATATAAATCTTTACCTCCGACCTTCAGAACTCCTCGTGACGTCCGGGATCTCATCCGGACTCAACAACATTCGAATCACATACAAGTCTTCCTAATAACCCTAGCGCCATCGAACCTTATGTGTAGACCCACGGTTCGGGAGACATGCAATGACCGACGCCTCAGATCAATAACCAACAGCGGATCTAGATACCCATGTTGGTTCTACATGCCCTCGATGATGTCATCGGATGAACCACGATGTCGAGGATCCAAGCAACCCCAGATAGCATTCTCTTTGTCGACGGTAAATTTTTGCCCGAGACTCGATCGCCGGTATCCCAATACCTCGCTCAGCCTCGTATCGCAAGTCACTTTACTCATACCGTAATGTATGATCCCGTGACCACACTTGGTCACTTTGAGCTCATTATGATGATGCACTACCGGGGCCCAAGGATACCTCTCCGAATACGGAGTGACAAACCTCGCCTCGATCCGCGCCAACCCAAAGACACTTTCGGAGATACCGTAATGCACCTTTATAGTCACCCAGCACGCCAGACGCTTGGTACACCCAAAGCACTCCTACGGTATCCGGAGTTACACGATCTCATGGTCTAAGGAATAGATACTTGACATTGAGAAAGCTCTAGCAAAACGAACTACACGATCTTGTGCTATGCTTAGGATTGTCTTGTCTCACGCCATTCTCTAATGACGTGATCCCGCTTGTCAATGACATCTAATGTCCATAGCCAGAAACCATGACTATCTATGACCAACGAGCTAGTCAACTAGAGGCTCACTAGGGACGATTGAGGTCTATGTATTCACACTGTATTACGATTTCCTGATAATACAATTATAGCATGAATAAAAGACAATTATCATGAACAAGGAAATATAATAATAATGCTTTTATTATTGCCTCTAGGGCATATTTCCAACAGTCTCCCACTTGCACTAGAGTCAATAATCTAGTTACATTGTGATGAATCGAACACCCATAGAGTTCTCGTGTTGATCATGTTTTGCCCATGAAGAGGTTTAGTCAACGGATCTCATGCATTCGATCCGTATGCACTTTACAATTTCTATGTCTCCATCCTGAACATTTTCACGGATGGAGTTGAAGCGACGCTTGATGTGCCTGGTCTTCTTGTGAAACCTGGCCCTTGGCAAGTCAATAGCTCCAAAGGTTGTCACAGAAGAGTTTGATTGGCCCCGACGCATTGGGTATGACTCTAGGTCGGTGATGAACCCTTCACCCAAATTTCTTCATGCGCCTCCGAGGCTGCCATGTACCCGCTTCACATGTAGATCCCCACGACGCTCGCTTGGCTGCACCAGCCATCGCTTCCACCATTCAACATATACATGTATCCGGTTTGTGACTTAGAGTCATTCAGATTCGTGTCAAGCTAGCATCGACGTAACCCTTTACGATTTAGCTCTTCGCACCTCCATAAACGAAACATATCCTTTAGTCCTTTTCGTATTTAGGATATTTTGACCGCCGTCCGTTCTCCTCGGATTACTTTGTACCTTCCTACCAAACTCACGCAAGGTTTACATCAGTCTCGTACACAAGAGCATACATGATAGAGCCTATGAAGCTATAGGGATGACATCATCTTTTCATCTTTTGTCAGGGTCGGGCATTGAGTCGACTCAATCTCACACCTTGCAAAGACAAAAAGAACCCTTTCTGACCGATCCATTTGAACTTCTTCAAAATCTATCAAGGTATGTGCTTTGTGAAAGTCCATGAGGCGCCTGATCTATCTCATAGATCTTGATGCCTAATATATAAGCTTCACCGAGGTCCTTCATTGAAACACTTATTCAAGTATCCTTTATGCTATCCAAGAATTCTATATCATTTCCAATCAAAAGTATGTCATCCACATATAATATCGAGAAATGCCATGTAGCTCCCACTCACTTTCTTGTAAATACAGTTTCCACATAAGTCCAAGATTAAACCCAAATGCTTTGATCATTTCATCAAAGTTAATATTCCAACTCCGAGATGCTTGCACCAGCCCATAAATGGATCGCTGAGCTTGCACACTTTGTTAGCATTCTTAGATCGATTAAACCTTCCGGTTGCATCACATACAACTTCTTCCTACATATCCATTAATGCACACCGTTTGACGCCCATTTCGCCAAATTTCATAATCATAAAATATGTAATTGCTAATATGATTCTGGACAGACTTAAGCATCGCCACGGGAGAGAAAGTCTCATCAGAAGTCAATCCTTTGAACTTGTCAACAACCTTTAGCAATAAGTCGAAGCTTTATAGATGGTGACATTACCATCCGCCCTGGCCTTCTTCTTAAAGATCCATTTATTTTACCGCTTTTACCATCATCTGGCAAGTCTACCAAAGTCCATACTTTGTTTTCAAACATGGATTCTATTCTCGATTTTATGGCTTCTAGCCATTTGTTGGAATCTGGGCCCTCACGAATACTTCTTCATAGTTCGGGTTCACCGCTGTCTAACAACATGATTTCGTGATAGGTTGTTACGGTCACTCCGGTATGAACGTGGTTCTCAGGGACTCCAATGAAGTTCGTAAGAGCAACTTGATCCGGCACCATGATCATCATTACACTTCTTCAATTGTGTAGGCACTACAGAACATTTTCCCGAAAGCTGCATCAACATTATCCTGTTCAAGAGAGGTACTTCATCGAAGTTCTACTTTTCTCCCACTCACTTCTTTTCGAGAGAAACTCCTTTTCTCCGTAAAGGATCCGTTTTAAAATAAAAGTATCTTGCCTTCATTCTGGTAGAAGGTATACCCAATGGTTTTCTTAGGGTATCCATGCAGACGATTTTTCCGACATGGGTTCGAAGCCAGTTGAAGTTTTCAACATAAGCATCGCGTGATCCCCAAACTTTAGAAACGGCGCCTTAGGTTTCTTCCCAAACCATAATTCACACTGTGTCAACTCAACGGATTTAGACGGTGCCCTATTTAAAGTGAATGTAGTCGTCTCTAGAGCATATCTCAAAATGATAGCAGAAATCGGTAAGAGACATCATGGATCGCATTCATATCCAATAAAGTGCGACATTATCGCTCGACATACGTTAATACGCTCAGAAAGTTCCAAAGCATGAGTTGTGAAACTATTCCACATTTTCATAAGTGTACCAACTTCGTGAATCAAATATTCTCCTCCACGATCCGATCGTAGACTTTTATCTTTCTTGTCATGCTGATTCTCTACTTCACTCTGAAATTCCTTGAACTTTTCAAAGTTCTCGCATTTGTGTTTCATCAAGTAGATATACCCATATCTACTCAAGTCATCCTGTGAGAGTGAGAACATAACGATCCTCCTCATTCAGTCTCAACGCTCATTGACCACACATGACGCAAGATGTATATGATTTTCCGAAGTTGGTTGCTCGGCCCATTGTTCCGGAGAACGGAGTTCGTAATAGCCCTGCCCATGAGGCAGGGTTCGATGATGTACAAATGATTCATAATCAAGAGACTCCAAAAGTCCATCATGATGGAGCTTTCACGCGCTGACAATTAATATGACCATATCGGTAATGCCACAAGTATGTTGCACTATCGCTATCAACTTTACATCTTTTGGTATTCACGCTTATGAATATGTGTAACACATCGCTGAGATTCATTAAGAATAAACCATTGACCATTGAGCATGACCATAAAACATATCTCTCATATAAATAGAACAAAACCATTATTCTCTTGATTTAAATGAGTAGCCATCTCGCATTAAACAAGATCCTGATACAATGTTCATGCTCAAACTTGGCACCAAATAACAATTATTAAGGTTCAAAATCAATCCCAGTAGGGGAATGTAGAGGCAGCGCGTTGACGCGACATCACATCGACTGAACCATTCCCCACGCCATCGCCACCTCGCCCTTCACGCCCGCTTATTCCAGAAGTTCGCCGTGAGTTATAAATATGAGCAACGGACCGGCATCAAATACCAGGAGTTACTACGTAGTACCAGGCACACATCAATTACATGTATATCAAATATACCTTTATGTTGCCTCCTTCTTATCCGCCAAATATTTGGGGCAGTTCCGCTCCAAAGGACTCCTTCCCTTGCAAGAAAAGTACTACCCCGGGTTTGGGTCCATTCTTTGACTTCTTCCAAGAATCGCTTGTTGGGCGCGCAAACTTTGCCGCCCTTCTTGAAGTTCTCTTCTTCCCTTGCCCTTCTGAAACTTAGTGGTCTTATTGACCATCAACACTTGATGTTCTTTTGTTGATTTCTACCTCCGCCGACTTCAGCATTGAAAATACTCAGAATGGTATTCACCATCCTCTCTGCATATTGTAGTTCATCATGAAGCTCTTGTAGCTTGGTGGAGTGATCGGGTTGATTCCGTTAATGACCGTCGCCCAGGAGGTTAATCACATTGGACAAAGGCTGTGCAAACCCACATTTTGAGTATATGCTCACCGACGTAACTGCTTTCCTCCATCTTACAATCAGAACTTGTTCTGAGACTTCATATTCTCGATCCGCATGAGCTTGGAAACTAGTTTCAAATTTCTCCGAACATCTCATATGTTCTGTGTTGCTCAAAAACGCTTTGGAAGCCCTGGTTCTAAGTTGTAAAGCATGCCGCATCGAACCAGGGAGTAATTATCGATGCGGTTCCGCCAAACGCTCAAATCGCCTTTGGCTATTGCTTGGAGAGTAGTGGGTCACCTAACGGTGCTTCTAGGACATATTTCTTCTTGGCAGCTATGAGGATGATCTCGTGTTCTGACTCCAAGTCCGTAATAGTTGCTATCATCTTCTAAAACTTTTGCTTTCTCTAGGAATGCATTGAAGTTCATGTTGACATGAGCGCTGGCCATCTGATCTACAAGACATATTTTGCAAAAAGCTTTTAGACTAAGTTCAATGATAATTAAGTCTATCTTAATCATATTATTGAATGAACTCCCACTTAGATTTGACATCCTCTAGTCATTTAAGTGTTACGTGATCCAAATCAACTAAGGCCGTGTCCCATCATCACGTGAGATGGAGAAGTCATCGCTGGTGAACACTCTCATGTTGATCGTATCTGCTATATGATTCGTGTTCAATCTTTCGATCTCTCGTGTTCCGAGGCCAGTTCTGTATATGCCAGCCTCGCCAAGTTAACCCTAAGTGTTTTGCATGTAAACTGCCTTACAATTCGTTGTATGTGAACGTAAGGATCTTATCATCATTCACCATCATCACGTGGTGCTCAAACGATTTAACTTTGAGTAAACGCTGCATGCTTAGGGAGAACACTTGATGAATTTTTAGTAAGTGATCATCTTTAATGCTACCGTCGCTCTTTAAGTAAACAAGATGTATAATAAGGATAAACATCACATGCAATTATATAATAGTGACATGATATGGCCAATATCATATAAACTCCATCGATTCATCATCTTCTGGCTCCATGATCATCTTGCCATCGGCACGACACTATGATCTCCATCATCATGATCTCCATCATCATGATTCCATCATCGTCTTCATAGTTGTACGCCTAACCACTACTTCTACTTCTATGGCCAACGCGTTTAGCAATAAAGTAAAGCAATTTACATGATGCCTTCAATGACACGCAGGTCATACAAAAATAAAGATAACTCCTATGGTTCTCGCCGTTGTCACACATTTCGCCATGCAAGTCGTGATTCCTACTGCTAAGAACATGATCTCATACATCACAATATGTCATTCATCATTCATCACAACTTGGCCATATCACATCACATGACAATTGCTGCAAAACAAGTTAGACGCTCTTCTAATTGTTGTTGCATCTTTTACGTGGCTGTACTGGGCCTAGCAAGAACGCTTCTCTTACCTATTTAATAAACCACAACGCGGATTTTGTCAAATTTCTATTTTTTACCCTTCATAAGGACCCTTTTCATCGAATCCGCTTCCAACTAAAGTGGGAGAGACAGACACCAGCGTCATTTTTATGCAAACTAGTGCATGTTATTCGGTGGAACCTGTCTCAGCACGAAGCGACGTGTAAGGTTGGTCCGGCCGCCTATCCTCACAATAATGCTGAAGCAAGATAAGACTAGTAGTGGCAAGTGTTGATAAGATCCACGCCCACAACAAAATTGTGTTCTACCTGCGTATAGAGATCAACGACAAACCCAGCTCATGATGCATCGTTGGGAACGCTAGTGCAAAATTAAAAATTTCCTACGGTTTCACCAAGATCCATCTATGAGTTCATCTAAGCAAATCTAGTCAAGGGAGTGAGCTTGCATCTACATTACCACTTGTTCGCTGCGACTAAGCGCTCGAGGGAGCGGTGATGATGGAGTCGTGATTCAATCTGGTTCCGATCACCGGCGACCAAGTGTCGAATCTGGACAGTTCTCTCCGCTGCTCAATGCCATCGCAAGATGGCACGGGGTAGGGACGCCTCTCCGCCTTGATCTCAATAAGGAGGAAGGAGAGGTTGAGGAAATATTAGCCCAACGGGCTAGTACTGACATTTGATGGATGGTGGAGAAGAAGGATCTCGGCAGGCTTCTTCGAGCACACAACCTGGAGGAGTAGAAAAGTTGAGAGGGAGGGCTGCGCCTGGCTTGGGTGCGGCTGCCCTCCCTCACCCCTCTATTTATAGGGGAAGGAGATAGGGGGCCCCTCTAGATGCATCTAGAGGGGGCGGTGTTAAGGGGAGTAGGACTTTCCCCCCTGGGGCAAGGGGGGCGCCTAGGTCCCTCACTCCCAGTCCAAGGGCCCAAGGAGGGGGTGCGCCCAGCTCCTGTGGCTGGCCCTCCCCACGAGCTCAGGGCCCCGGAGGGGGGTGGCCCCTCCGTGACTCCAATCCTTCCTGGGCTCTAAGACAAACTGCACGCCTCAAACTTTCCGTGTCCGCTGACAACTTCCCATATATCAATCTTTTACCCCGACCTTTCGAACTCCTCGCGGTGTCCGGGATCTCATCCGGACCAACAACATTCGTAATCACATACAAGTCTCCATAACCCCAGCGCCATCGTCTTATGTGTAGACTCCTACGTTCGGAGACATGCAGACATGACCGGACGCCTCGATCAATAACCAACAGCGGATCTCGATACCCATGTTGGCTTCTACATGCTCCTCGATGATGTCATCGATGAACCACGATGTCGAGGATTCAAGCAACCCTCAGATACCATTCTCTTTGTCGACGGATAGAATTTGCCCGAGACTCGATCGCGGTATCCCAATACCTCGCTCAGTCTCCACTCGCAAGTCACTTTACTCAGACTCAGAATGCATGATCCCGTGACCGACAGCTGGTCACTTTGAGCTCATTATGATGATGCACTACCGAGGGGCCCAAGGATACCTCTCCGTAATACGGAGTGACAAACTCGTCTCGATCCGTGTCAACCCAATGCACACTTTCGAGATACCGTAATGCACCTTTATAGTCACCCAGCCTACGCCAGACGCTTGGTACACCCAAAGCACTCCTACGGATCCGGAGTTACACGATCTCATGGTCTAAGGAATAGATACTTGACATTGAGAAAGCTCTAGCAAAACGAACAACACGATCT
>JAHIAM010014534.1:0-12184 GCA_021605205.1 Aegilops longissima | reverse complement strand
ACAGTGTTGAGGTTCGTCCTCAATGGGAAAATGGAGCACCCAACAACGCATCTTCACAGACCAAGAATTACTGAGATCACCCTTCATTCTGGGGTGACGGAGGGATCAATACCATTCGAGCCTTTTTTCATGCTTTCTTGGCGGTCTGAGAAAGCAGCAATCAATAGGACTTCTCTCTTAATCTCCCTTCCTTTCAGGAAGAACGTAAATTTTTTCCTTAAATGGGAGCAGAGCAGGTTTTAAAAGGATCTTAGAGTGTCTAGGGTTGGGCCAGGAGGGTCTCTTTAACGCCTTCCTTTTCTGCCCATCGGAGTTATTTCCTCAAGGACTTGCCATGGTAAGAGGGAGAAGGGGAAGAAGCACACACTTGAAGAGCGCAGTACAACGGGGAGTTGTATGCTGCGTTCGGGAAGGATGAATCGTTCTTGAAAAGGAGTCTATTGATTCTCTCCAATTGGTTGGATCGTAGGGCGATGATTTACTTCACGGGCGAGGTCTCTGGTTCAAGTCCAGGATGGCCCAGCTGCGCCAGGGAAAGAATAGAAGAAGCATCTGACTCTTTCATGCATACTCCACTTGGCTCGGGGGATATAGGCTCAGTTGGTAGAGCCCGCTCTGCAATTGGGTCGTTGCGATTACGGGTTGGCTGTCTAATTGTCCAGGCGGTAATGATAGTATCTTGTACCTGAACCGGTGGCTCACTTTTTCTAAGTAATGGGGAAGAGGACCGAAACATGCCACTGAAAGACTCTACTGAGACAAAAGATGGGCTGTCAAAAGGTAGAGGAGGTAGATGTTAGTTGGTCAGATCTAGTATGGACGCACATGGACGATAGTTGGAGTTTATGGCTCTCCTAGGGCTTCCTCATCTGGGATCCCTGGGGAAGAGGACAAGTTGGCCCTTGCGAATAACTTGATGCACTATCTCCTTCAACCCTTGAGCGAAATGTAAAGGAAGGAAAATCCATGGACTGACCCCATTGTCTCCAGTCCCTGTAGGAACTGACGAGATCACCTCCAAGACGCCCTCGGCGTCCAGGGGGTCACGGACCGACCATAGACCCTGTTCAATAAGGGAACATTAGCAGTCCGCTCTCCGGCTGGGCAGTAAGGGTCGGAGAAGGGCAATCACTCGTTCTAAAACCAGCATTCCTAAGATCAAAGAGTCGGGCGGAAAAAGGGGAGAGCTCTGTTCCTGGTTCTCCTGTAACTGGATTCCCTGGAACCACAAGAATCCTTAGAATGGGATTCCAACTCAGCACCTTTTGTTTTGAGATTTTGAGAAGAGTTGCTCTTGAGAGCACAGTACGATGAAAGTTGTAAGCTGTGTTGGGGGAGTTATTGTCTATCGTTGGCTCTCTATGGTAGAACCTGTCGGGGAGGCCTGAGAGGCGGTGGGTTTACCCTGTGGCGGATGTCAGCGGTTCGAGTCCGCTCATCTTCAGCCCGTGAACTTAGCGGATAATATGATAGCGATAAGCACCGAATTTTGCCAATTCGGCAAAGTCGATCTATGATTTCACATTCATGGACGTTGATAAGATCCTTCCATTTAGTAGCACCTTAGGATGGCATAGCCTTAATGTTAACGGCGAGGTTCTAAAAGAGGAAAGGCTTGCGGTGGATACTCCTGCAATCTAGAGACGAGGAAGGGCGTAGCAAGCGACGAAATGCTTCTTAGTAGCCAGAGGAAAAGAAAGCAAAGGATTCCTGTAGTAGCGGCGAGCGAAATGGAGCAGCCAAACCGTGAAAACGGGGTTGTGGAGAGCACATAGGTCAGTTGCTAGGCGAAGCGGTTGAGTGCCGCACCCTAGATGGCTAAAGTCCAGTAGCCGAAAGCATCACTAGCTTACGCCTGACCTGAGTAGCATGGGGCATGTGGAATCCTGTGTGAATCAGCAAGGACCACCTTGCAAGGCTAAATACCCAAGACTGATAGAAGTAGTACCGTGAGGGAAAGGTGAAAAGAACTCCAGTGGGTAGTGAACAGAACGAAACGTGCTGAGCTCCTGCAGTGGAGGAAAGGATCTCTGACCGTGCCTGTTGAAGAATGAGCCATGACTCACAGGCAGTGGCTTGGTTAGGAACGGAACCCACCGGAGCCGTAGGAAAGCGATTAATAGGGCGATTGTCACTGCTTATGGACCCGAACCTGGGTGATCTATCCATGACCAGGATGAAGCTTGATGAAACTGCAGAGGTCCGAACTGACTGATGTTGAAGAATCAGCGGATGAGTTGTGGTTAGGGGTGAAATGCCACTGAACTCAGAGCTAGCTGGTTCTCCTGAAATGCGTTGAGGCGCAGTTGACTGACATCTAGGGTGTGCACTGTTTCGGTGGCAAAAGGAGCGGTACCAAATCGAGGCAACTCTGAATACTAGATATGACCCAAAAAAACAGGGTCAAGGTCACCAGTGAGACGATGGGGAAGCTTCATCGAGAGGGAAACAGCCTGGATCACCAGCTAAGGCCCCTAAATGACCGCTCAGTGATAAAGGAGGTGGGGAAAAGACAGCCAGGAGGTTTGCTTCAGAAGCAGCCACCTTTAAAGAGTGCGTAATAGCTCACTGATCGAGCGTCCTTGCGCTGAAGATGAACGGGGCAAGCGATCTGCCGAAGCTGTGGATGTCAAATGCATCGGTAGGGGAGCGTTCCGCCTTAGAGGGAAGCAACCGCGAAAGGGGTCGACGAAGCGGAAGCGAGAATGTCGGCTTGAGTAACGAAAACATTGGTGAGAATCCATGCCCTGAAAACCCAAGGTTCTCCGCAAGGTTCGTCCACGGAGGGTGAGTCAGGCCAAGATCAGGCCAGGCGTAGTCGATGGACAACAGGTCAATATTCCTGTACTACCCCTTGTTGGTACGGAGGGACGGAGGAGGCTAGGTTAGCCGAAAGATGGTTATAGGTTTAAGGACACAAGGTGACCCTGCTTTTTCAGGGTAAGAAGGGGTAGAGAAAATGCCCTGAGCCGAGGTCCGAGTACCAATGCCGTGAAGGTTGAAGCATGAGCCCTGTGGACTAGATTGACTCTCCACGAGGCTCATACCAGGCGCCATGGCGCTGAAGTATGTAACTGATGCCATACTCCCAGAAAAGCTGAACGACCTTCAATAAAAGGGTAACTGTACCTGAAACCGACACAGGGTAGGTAGAGATCACCTAGCGAGACTTCTCTAAGGAACTCGGCAAATAGCCCCTGTAACTGAGAAGGGGTGCCTCACAAAGGGGCTGCAGTGACCAGGCCCAAGGACTGTTTACAAAAAAACAGGTCTCCGCAAAGTCGTAAGACCATGCGGGGGCTGACGCCTGCCCAGTGCCGAACTGGTGAACTGATGACAGGAAGCCGGCGACTGAAGCCCCGGTGAACGGCGCCGTAACTATAACGGTCCTAAGTAGGAAATTCTTGTCGGTAAGTTCTGACCTGCACGAAAGGCGTAATGATCTGGGCACTGTCTCGAGAGAGGCTCGGTGAAATAGACATGTCTGTGAAGATGCGGACTACCTGCACCTGAACAGAAAGACCTCATGAAGCTTTACTGTTCCCTGGATTGGCTTTGGCCTTCCTGCGCAGCTTAGGTGGAAGATGAAGAAGGCCCTTCTGGGGCCTGAGCCATCAGTGAGATACCACTCAAAGAGCTCGGATTCTAACCTTGTGTCAGACCCAGGCCGCGACAGTCTCATGACAGTTTCTATAAGTAGGCCTCCAAAAGGTAACGGAGGCGCAAAGGTTTCTCGGGGCCACGGACATTGGTCCTCGAGTGCAAAGGCAGAAGGGAGCTTGACTTCAAAAGACTCCACCTGTCGAGCAGAGATGAAAGTCGGCTTAGTGATCCACGGTGGAGTGGAAGGGGCCGTCGTCAACGGATAAAAGTTACTAGGGATAATATTGATCTTCCCCAAGAGTCCAGCATCGACGGGAAGGTTTGCACCCTGATGTCGGCTTCGCCACCTGGAGCTGTAGGTGGTTCCAAGGTTGGGCTGTTCGCCCATTAATGCGTGCATGAGCTGGGTCAGAACGTCGTGAGACAGTTCGGTCCATATCCGTGGGCGTTAGAGCATTGAGAGGACCTTTCCCTAGTACGAGAGGACCGAAGGACGCACTCTCTGCAGGTAACAGTTATCGCCTACGGTAAACGCTGGGTGCGGGCGCGGAGAGGATAATGCTGAAAGCATATAAGCAGTAAGCCCACCCCAAGATGAGTGCTCTCCTCCGACTTCCCTAGAGCCTCCGGTATCAGCAGCCGAGATAGCGACGGTTCTTCAACCACATGGGGATGGAGCGACAGAAGTATGGAAATAGGATAAGGTAGTGGCGAGACGAGCCGTTTAAATAGGTGCTGCGGAAGTGCAGTGATGTATGCAGCTGAGGCATCCAACGAACGAACGATTTGAACCTTGTTCTTACACGGCCTGGATCAAATCGATCAGGCACTTCGCCATCTATCTTCATTGTTCAACTCTTTGATGAAAAGATGAAAAACCAAAAAGCCTGCCCTTCCATCTCTTGGATAGATAGAGAGGAGGGCAGAGGCCTTTGGTGTCCCTTTCAGTCAAGAATTGGGGCCTACAATTACTAGCCAATATTTATCTCATGCCTTCTCGTTCATGGTTCGATATTCTGGTGTCCTAGGCGTAGAGGAACCACACCAATCCATCCCGAATTTGGTGGTTAAACTCTACTGCGGTGACGATACTGTAGGGGAGGTCCTGCGGCAAAATAGCTCGATGCCAGAATGATAAAAAGCTTAACACTCTTATTTGACTTTTTTCACTATTTTTTAAATAAGAAAAAGATCCAAATCTAAAATGCAAAGGTCGTCTTATCTAAAACCTCAATCATCACATCCCCTCCCACTTCACACCTCGGAACGCACTGTTCTTATAGAGAGAAAGGCGCTTCCCATCTTCTTAACCTGAAATGAAGGGTACCCCCGGAAGAGATCCAGTGGAGATTAGCTCCCAGAGCTCAGAGGATTAGAGCACGTGTACTACGAACCACGGTGTCGGGGTTCTGAATCTCCTCGCCCACAGCCTTCCAAAGGGGAAGGGCCTTTACTTTCCTGAGGTAGGAAATCATGATCGATAGCGGACGAAAGCTATTGAACTTGTATGCCTTTCCTTTGTCGAAGTGAATCGTAGAACAGAATGATATGATGAGATAGAATGCAACAGAAATAGAAACAATAAGGAACGGTTACCTACCCTAATGGTCAAAGCAAGCCCTTTAATTCAATTCTTTATTTCACATTAAAATTTCACATTAAAGAATGAATAAAATCTCCAAGTAGGATTCGAAACCTACGACCAGTCAGTTAACAGCCGACCGCCTACCACTGAGCTACTGAGGAACAAGGGGATCGACCTCCCAGAGTTCAACTCCTGCTCAACCCATGAACAATAGATCCGAAGCTTCTTTCGTAACTCCCATAATTTCTTCGTAGTGGCTCCGTTCTGCTCATCATAGGGAAGCCCAAAGTGGCTCTCATTTCATTCTGGCCTCACTCCTAGCACTTCCATTTAATATCCATCCTTATTCTATTGACATAAGAGATGTCATTTATAGTCTATCTCTATATATGAAAGTCAAGAATTTTCATCGAAACATCGAGAAATTGTGTATACAGAAACCTAAAGAAAAGAAAAAAGGAGACCCCATGCTATGATTTTCAAATCTTTTCTATTTAGTATTAAGTTTCTCGATGAGGATAATTAATCTGGTCGTTGTGGTTTGGACTCTATTATGGATTTCTGATCATTCTCCATAGGTCCTCTTAGATCTTCTTTCTCCAATCTGGATTAGGGAAGAAGGAGATATTCGCGACTACTGGCGATTTCATTATGGGGCAGCTCATGATCTTCATATCGATCTATTATCCACCTCTGTATCTATTCTTCTAGCTAAACAGGTGGAAGATCTATCCAATTTGGTTATATTATATCATGGACTCGCAAAACGGATCTGAATTTGACTGAAATGCATTGATCTTCACAGGTATCACTTTTCACGATACCTAAAAGGTGGAATAGCGATTTCGAACCATTTCTATAAGAGAATGGTTTCCATTACTTTGAGAAATGGATTTCATATCAAACCATAGCTATTGTATAAAGAAGAAAAGAAACTAATAGAAGTCGAAGACGCGGAATGATAGTGAATAAGAGAAAGATCCTCTGATTTTCTTGTTTCTATCTACTAGACGCCGTAGAGAATTGAGAATTTCCGTCTTTCACCTCGTACTCAATTGAAAAGTTATGAAGGAGACCCATTGAATGAGTAAACAACATATAAAACTCTGACAATTTTGAAATCAGGCCAAGGTCTTATTACTATATGCAAAAAATTCATTATTGGCCCAACATTGATTAGAAGATTTAGCTTGTATGAATCGCTATTGGTTTGATAATAATAATGACAATCGTTTCAGTATGTTAAGGATACAGATGTATCTACAATTCATTTAGAGTTACTTAATAGTCTATTTCTATACCACATCTCTATCCCGTGAAATTCTCGACAAAAGATGGATGCATATGTTGTGTTTCATTTTGCTAAATGATATCAATTAAATGTATCAATTCCATAAATTGCATATAGCAATAACAATTAGAAATTTTTTCTACATTTTAGATAGAAGAAATGTTTCTTCTATCTAAAATATTAGAAAGAATGTACCCTTCTATCCAAATCCAATTTGCATCGATAAAATAAATCCAAATTCCAGTAGTAGATGAATAATTGCAAATTGTGTGGGTACGAGATTAGAATAACTCAAAAATAATTGATAATTTTGTATTTTCCTGATCAGAAAAATACATGAAAAAGAAAGGAGGTAGAAAAATTTTTGGATTTATGGTTAAAGAAGAAAAGAAGAAAAACAGGGGTTCATTGAATTTCATGTATTCAGTTTCACCAATAAGATACGGAGACTCTGTTTACATTTGGAATTACACAAAAAAGATCATCGGAAAGAGGTCTACGAAGACTTTGGGAAACGGTCGACGTTTGCTGGCTTATTTGGCAAAAGAAAAATAGAGTACGTTATAAGAAATTAATCGGTCAGTTGAATATTCGGGAGCAGTAATTTAATCGTTCAAATTTTTTTCTTGTTTTATTATTTTTTTAGTAGTCTTATAGTAGTCTTAGATTTTTCATTTTGATGAGCCTCGCTTTGAGGAATTCATGGAATAATCCATTTTCATGGAATAACGAATTAAGGAAGAAAGGATATGAGTCTATCGCTTACAAGAAAAGATCTCATGATAATAATATGGGCCTCAACACCCATCAATGCATGGTGTTCTTCGACTCGATCGTTACTCCCGATGGTGAGGATGTTATTGATTGTGAACCCATATTAGGCTATTTACACAGAGTGAATGAAAAATCGCGGAAACTGAACTATTATACAATACTTACCTTATGCATAAGGATATAGAGAGATTGCAGCGGGATAGGATGCTATTTTTGCATAGACTTGTTAAATTCCTTTAACTTAAGAAAGAAAAAAGAACAAAAACACATATACATAACATAAAAAAAAGAATAAATAAGATGAGATTCGGACCTCATATATTTAATTTCTCTCCATACAAAACTAGCAAGACCTAATTTGCAATCACTACAGCACTTCATCAAAAACCTGTGAGTTGGTTAACCTTTCTTATACTGAGGTAAAGACCCTAGTATGAAAATAATTAAATCATGATTATAGACCAATCTATATTTTTTTTGACTGATCTAAAATTCTTTTAGATTTTTAAAAAAGAGTTATTAAATCCAAATTTGGAAAAAGAATAAGTTAGATCCAGAAGAGACATGGTATGAATAAACCAAAGATAGCTAGACTCATAGAAGAAATTGTATTTGTAATAAATTCACATGAATTTGGTAAAGTAATTAGAATCCTGCAAAGTTTATTGAGGAGAACCACTTGATATTCTTGGTTAACTCTATTATTCCACTACTAATTCCTTCATTATCAAAAAGATTCCTGTATGAATCCAATCGATACAAAAGTGAAAAGTAGTAATATAAGAGGGAAATAATATAGTATTTGCTCAATGCGGATAGCAAAAGTGTTTTAGCCCCAAAAGACGTAGTAAAGGATCCCATCCCATTTCTTTTGCATTACTTTGAATTTTATATTTCGTGAAAAAGAAACTCCACCTCGTTGTTATACAAAACGAATCCCTATCTACTCCTTTAAAACTTTTCCCCATAAGGATATTGAATACAAGGAACCTCTTAGTGCTACTGTAATTTTGAAATGAACACGCAAATACCCATCAAAATGTAAAGTAAATATATCCGAAACATATAAAGGCAGTTAATCCTGCAGTAAAGGATATTATTCCAAAAAAGGCGAATACAACCAACTATTACTAAGGATTTCATCTTTGGACCAGAAGAAGAGGAATTAATTAGAAAGTAAAATTCTATAAAAAAGTAGTTCTGTCCTGGAATGTATTTTCTTAACCGCCCATAAGAACCATATTTTGACTTTTATCTGGTGAATATCCAACAAGAGGTTCCAGCTTGAATGAATAATAAGGATCCGATCCCAAGAACAATAAAGCTTTTGAATACATGAGTGATCAAATGGAATAAAAGCAAGCTTTGATAAGAACTATAAATTTAGAGCCAACATCATATAACCAATTGAGACATTGTAGAAATAGGTTAAGCTTTTGGTTATTTCCTGAGCAAGAGCAAAGTAGCTCCTAAGAATAGTACACAGTTTCATACTAAAGAAATAAACTTATCAAAGGTAAAGATATGAAAAGAGTAAAGAAGTCGAGCTAGAAGAATTCTCACAGTAACTATATGCGTATAAGAGCTGAAATAGGAGGCCCTTCCATAGCATCGGGTAACTATACGTGAAGAGGGAATTGTGGGATTTCTGCAACTGCACCAAGGAATAATAAAAAGCACATAAAGTAAGTAAAGAGTTAATCATTATTAGAATCCTAGTTATTTTGAACAAACTTAAACCTAAACTACCTGTTATCCAAAAACCTAAAATTCTAATAATAGACCAACAAACTCACACGATTAGTTACAAAAGCTTTTTGATTTACCCGCTGCGATTGGTCGTGTAAACTAAAAGCCTATCAATAAATAAGAAACACATTCCCCACGAGTTCCCAAAAATAAATTTGTATCAAATTGGAGCTAGTAACCAATCCCAACATGGAAGTATTGGAAAAACTTATATAAACAAAAAAATTCAAAATATCTTCATCGTGAGACATATAAATCTATAAATAAGAACCAGATTCTACAGTAGTAATTAGTATTAACATAATAGGCAAGTGGGTCCCATCCAAATTCTAAAGAAAAATCATTGACGGTCCAAGACCAGATATTGATAGATCGAACTTCCATTTATTTGTTGAATAGACAGCTGAACTGAGAATACCATAGCTATACTTAAGAGTAAAATGGTATTTCCTATGCGACGAAGATTTTTTGTTGCTTGAATAAGAATAAGGCCAAATCCCATTTTGACATAAGAATCGGAAGTGAGAAGAGGGATTACCTATATTGATATGTATGTTCCATAAGAAAAGAAATTGTACTTTACTCAATTTCTATCAATTTTTCTATAAATTGTTTCCGATTCACCAAACCAATTCTATCTCTTTCTGAAAGAATAAATAAAAAGAATTAAGAAAATATCAAATTTACTCTTCCAAAATTTATCTCATTGAAACAATGAAAACAAGAATGGGTTTAGTGGTTAATTAAAGTTAATAAAATAACTTCCCTTGCTACCTAGTTATTTTATTAACTAAATAAAGATATTACAAAAAAAATGAACTATTTTACTTCTATTCATAATTCATTTTTATATTTCTTTAAAACAAAGATGAAACAGCTTTGTTCCATAAATTAACTGATTGAGGAATTCTAATTAAAACCTATGTTTATAAGAAATTATCGAATAGTCTTTACTTCATAGAAATCAAAACTTAATGACTATAAATTACCCAAATAATTGTCTTGTTTCAGAGACCTGGTATTTTTGTTTTGATTGGAATTTTCCTTGAATACCATTCTGAATTTAATTAACTATTTTCATTTTCCTTCTTTTATCCCCTGCGTCTTATCTTATATGGGGATAGGGTTTCCACACCATATATCTATATATGAGTATACTTGATATATAAATAGATATAAATAGATTTAAATGAGAAACCTTCCATATATTCTATATTATTAAAACAAGTATAAAATATATAAAGAAAATGTTAAAAATTCTTTGCTGTTCATCCGCATTAGACAAAATGGGTTAAAAATAATTCAAAATTTAAGTATCTTTCAGTATCTAAGTATAAATAATAATAAAAGAAGAAAGAAGGATTGATTTACAGCAATAGATGTTTCAGTATAAATCAGAAAAAATTTTTGAACGGCAGTTCCAAAAAACGTACTTCAATGTCAAAAAGGTATTCGTAAATATTTGGAAGAAAAGACTTATTTTTGCCATAGTACACCTTATTTTTAGTAAAAATCAAGATCATTTCGAGTTGGTAACAGTATCCAAAACCAAAGCGTTATTTTCTGGGCAACAAACAGACAATGGAGATTTTGAATATGAATTGACTTATCAAAAATAATCCTAATTATTTAATAATTTTGATTTTCCTTTTAAATGTACTCTTTTATGTGTCAATCATTCGGTACAATATTCTTAGAACAAAAAAACCCTCTTATCTTATATATATACAAGAAAAAAGTTTTGTTTGCTATACTGTGTGCTAAGTATTTTTCCTATCATCGAGACTTATAATTTCATAATAGAACTTCCATTCTATTATGAAAATTATGAAAAGTGGAGTATTCTTACAATAGGACTTACAACTTCCACCTATCTTCCAAAATCATAAGGTTAGTAATCTTATTAATAAGAGCATAAAGACTTTCATTCTAGAATTTTAAAAATCCAAAGTTTTTCTTATTTATCCATTTTAATTTTATCATTAAATAGAACCCTTGGATTTTTTTCATTGTATTGAAAGAATTTCAAATGAACGAGAAATTAATTAGGAAAATTAGTCTAAATTGCAAGTTAGAAAAAAGAAGTTCCAACTCTTTCAAGCAGTGTTTGTGTTTCTATTGGGCAAAGCAAGAGTTTATTGTAAAAAAAATGGAAACGATACTACCAAACGAAGTCTATTTTAATGAAAACTCTAATGTTCCTAAATTTTATGGACTTTCCAATATCGACGATTCCCAAGATAATAGCTATTATTCTTTAAGTTACCTATTATTTGAAGTTAGCCGCCATGGTGAAATTGGTAGACACGCTGCTCTTAGGAAGCAGTGCTCAAGCATCTCGGTTCGAATCTGAGTGGCGGCATTCTTGAAAAGAATACAATAGATTAGAAATCAATTCGAAATTTACAATTTTGTAATGGGACCTTCCTTATGCTATTTGCAACTTTAGAACATATACTAACTCATATCTCTTTCTCAACGATTTCAATTGTGATTACGATTCATTTTATAACCTTATTAGTTCGTGAACTTGGAGGATTACGTGATTCGTCAGAAAAAGGAATGATAGTTACTTTTTTCTCTATAACAGGATTCTTAGTTTTCGTTGCTCCTCGACATTTTCCATTAAGTAATTTATATGAGTCATTGATCTTCCTTTCATGGGCCCTGTATATTCTTCATACCATTCCTAAAATACAGAACTCTAAAAATGATTTAAGCACAATAACTACGCCAAGTAATTATTTTAACGCAAGGCTTTGCCACATCGGTTCTTTTAACTGAAATGCATCAATCCACGATACTAGTACCTGCTCTACAACTCTCAGTGGTTAATGATGCATGTCAGTATGATGTTATTAGTCTATGCAACTCTTTTGTGCGGATCCTTATTATCTGCCGCTATTCTAATCATTAGATTTCGAAATAATTTCATTTCTTTTCTAAAGAAAAAATGTTTTAAATAAAACATTTTTCTTTAGTGATATTAAATATTTTTATGCAAAAAGAAGTGCTTTAAAAGAACCTCTGTCCCTTCATTTCCAAATTATTACAAATATCAATTAACGGAGCGTTTGATTCTTGGAGTTACGGTCATTAGCCTAGGATTTACCCTTTAACCGTAGGTATTCTTTGTGGAGCAGTATGGGCTAATGAGGCCTGGGGATCCTATTGAATTGGGA
>JAHIAM010014532.1:0-12447 GCA_021605205.1 Aegilops longissima | reverse complement strand
TAGTTAGGAAATTATAATTGGAAAGCAATAGCAATATACTAAACATCAAGTGCTAGGCTAACGGAATGGTTCATGTCAATCACATCATTCTCCAATGATGGATCCCATTAATCAAATAACAACAATGTCTATGGTTAGGAAACATAACCATCTTTGATTAATGAGCTAGTCAAGTAGAGGCATACTAGTGACATTATGTTTGTCTATGTATTCACACATGTATCATGTTTCCCGATAATACAATTCTAGCATGAATAATAAACATTTATCATGAAATAAGGAAATAAATAATAACTTTATTATTGCCTCTAGGCATATTTCTCTCAGTCTCCCACTTGCACTAGAGTCAATAATCTAGTTCACATCATCATGTGATTCAACACTAATATTCACATATGTATGTGATTAACACCCATAGTTCACATCGCATGTGACCAACACCCAAAGGGTTTACTAGAGTCAATAATCTAGTTCAATCGCTATGTGATTAACACCCAAAGAGTACTAAGGTATGATCATGTTTTGCTCGGAGAGAAGCTTAGTCAACGGTCTGCTACATTCAGAAATGTATGTATTTTGCAAATATTCTATGTCTACAATGCTCGCACGGAGCTACTCTAGCTAATTGTCCACTTTCAATATGTATCCAGATTGAGACTTAGAGTCATCTGGATCAGGTAAAAGCTTGCATTAATGTAACTCTTTATGACGGGCTCTTTTATCACCTCCATAATCGAGAAATATTTCTTAGTCCTCACTAAGGATATTCTTGAACCGCCCGGATCTACTATTAGATCAAAATTGTATTCCTTGCCAAACTCAGCAAGGTATACAATAGGTCTGATTCACAGATAGCATACTTTATAGAACCTATGACCGAGGCATAGGGAATGACTTTTCATTCTCTTTCATTTTCTCTTGGTCGAGTTTTGAGTCTTTCAATTTCACACCTTGTAAAACGATAAGAAAACTCTTTTTTGATCGCTCCATTTTGAACTACTTCAAAATCTTGTCAAGGTATGTACTCATTGAAAAACTTATCGCCGCCTTGATCTATCTCATAGATCTTGATGCTCAATATGTAAGCAGCCACCGAGGTCCTTCTTTGAAAAACTCCTTTCAAATACTCCTTTATGCTTTGCGTAATAATTCTACATTATTTCCATCAACAATATGTCATTCACTATACTTATCTAAATGTCAGAGTGCTCCCACTCACTTTCTTGTAAATAGGCTTCCAAAAGTCTCAGATAAAACCATATGCTTTGATCACACTATCAAAGCATTTATTCCAACTCCGAGATGCTTGCACCATATAGATGGATCTAAGCTTGCACATTTTGTTAGCCTTTAGGATTAACAAAACCTTCTTGCATCATATACAACCTTTTTAATAAATCCATTAAAGAATGTAGTTTAATCCATTTGCCGATTTCAAAAATGTGGCAATTGCAACATGATTCGGAGACTTAACACCACTTGAAAAAAAATCCATTTAGTCAACACCTTGAACTTGTCGAAAACCTTTGTGACAAGTCGTTTTGCGATAGTAACACTACTATCGGTATGTCTTCCCAAGATCCATTTATTTGACATGGCTTGTCGATCATCGAGCAAGTCAATCAAAGTCCATACTTTGTTCTCAATGGATCCTATCTCATTTCATGGTCAAGCCATTTCAGGAATCGCTCATCATCGCCTCATAGTTCGTAGGTTCATCATGGTCTAGTAACATGACCCGAAATGATTACGCATCACCGGCGGATCTTACCGAAGACCCACGAGGTTTGGTAGCAACTTGATCCAAGTTTCATGATCATCATAATTAACTTCCTCACTAATTTGTAGGAATCACCGAATGATTGGATGAACTACTTTCCAATAAGGGAGAAGGTAATTATCATCAAGTTCTACTTTCCTCCCACTCACTTTGTAAAGAAACTTTTTTCTAGAAAGGATCCATCTTAGCAACAATAACTTGCCTTCGGATCTGTGGATAGAAGGTGTACCCATAGTTACCTTTTGGGTATTCTATGAAGACGATTTCGATTTGGGTTCGAGCTTATCGATGAAACTTTTTTCAAAGCATCGTAGCCCCAAACTTTAAGAAACCAAACTTGGGTTTCTTTTGCTAAACCACGTTCATAAGTGTCATCTCAACGGATTTAGATGGTGCCCTTTTAACGGAATGCCGTTTAATGCATAACCCCAAAACGATAATGGTAAATCAAAAGACATCATAGATCGCATCATATCCAATAAAGTGCGGTTACGACGCTCAAACACACCAAACGTTGTGGGCCGTTATGGAGCTGTGAAACTATTCCACATTGTTTTAATTGAAGACCAAACTGAACTCAAATATTCGCCTCCGTGATCGATCGGTAAACTTTATTTTCATGTTAGATGAATTTTCCACTTCACTCAAATTTTTGTGAAGGAAATATGCCCTAGAGGCAATAATAAAGTTATTATTTATTTCTTATATCATGATAAATGTTTATTATTCATGCTAGAATTGTATTAACCGGAAACATAATACATGTGGAATATATAGACAAACAATATGTCACTAGTATGCCTCTTTTGACTAGCTTGTTAATCAAAGATGGTTATTTTCCTAACCATGAACAAGGAGTTGTTATTTGATTAACAAGGTCACATCATTGGTTGAATGATCTGATTGACATGACCCATTCCGTTAGCTTAACACTTGATCGCTTAGTATGTTAATTTTTTCATGACCCATACATTTCCCGAATATGAGATTATGCAACCCTGCTACCGGAGGAACACTTTGGTACTACCAAACGCACAACGAATCGGGTGATTATAAAGGAGTACTAAGGTGTCACCAAAGGTACTTGTTGGGTTGGGCGAGATTAGGTTTTGTCACCCGATCGCCGAGAGGTATTCTAGGCCTTCTAATAACATCACCTAAGCCTTGGCATTAAATAAAGAGTTAGTTGTGAGATGATGTATTACAACGAGTAAAGAGACAGTAACAGATTGAACTAGGTATTGATACCGACGATCAAATCTCGTAAGTAACATACCGATGACAAAGGGAACAACGTTGTTAGCGGTTTGACCGATAAAGATCCAGAGAATATGTAGGAACCAATATGGGCATCCAGGTTCCTTATTGGTTATTACCGAGAATGGTTCTAGGTCATGTCTACATAGTTCTCGAACCCGTAGGGTCCGACGCTTAACGCTTCATGACAGCTCATAATGAGTTTATAAGTATTGATGCACCAAGGTTGTTCGAGTCCCGATGTGATCCACATGACGAGGAGTCTCAAATGGTCGGACATAAAGATTGATATATTGAAGCCTACATTTGACATCGGAAATGTTCCGTGAAATCGGATTTTCGAGTACCGGAGGTTACGAACCCCCGGAGGTCAATGGGCCATGGGCCATAGGAGAAGAGGAACAGCCCAGGGGGGCCCCCCCTCTAGTCCGAATAGGACAGGAAGGGGCGGCGCCTTCCCCTTTCCTCCTCCAAACCTAGTCCAACTAGGAAAGGGGGAGTCCTACCGGGAGTAGGACCTTGCGCCCCTTAGGGCCGCCCCCCCTTTCTCCTTTATATCGGGGGCCCCCAAGACACAAGTTGATCTACGATCTTCTTAGCTGCGCGGTGCCCCTTCCACCATATTCCACTTCGTCATATCGTCATGAGCTTAGGCAAGCCCCGCTGGAGAAGTCATATCGTCATGAGCTTAGGCGAAGCCCCCGCCGGTGGAGCATCACCGCTACCACGCCGTCAGGGCGACGGAACTCATCCCCACACTTTGCTGGATCGAGTCCGGGATCGCCATCGAGCTGAACGGTGGTAACTCGGAGGTGCCGACGCTCTGCTTGGATCGGCGGATCGTGAGACGAATTTACATCAACCCTTGTTTTAACGCCCGCCTTCACGAGGGTACGTGGACGGACATTCCCTCTCGCTATGCCATCACCATGGTCTTGGCGGATCGGGAAATTTTTGAAATTTACGCCCCAACAAAATCGAGCCTGGTTTTGGCGGATGCATATGCACGAGTAGAACACAAGTGAGTTGTGGGCATAAAGTTACCGCTTACCAGATGTCATACTTTGGTTCAGCTATTGTGAGATGAAGCGCCCGGACCGACATTACGCCAACGCTTACGCGAGATGGTTTCACCGCCCAGCACTCGGCTTAAAGGTGACCGCGGTGTCTGCTCCTCACTTTAGTTGAACGGGCTACGCCCGTCCTTGAGAAGGTTAAACGGAGTCTATTTGACGGTATCGCTGTGGTTTTGATGCGAGGTAAGAACGGTTCTTGCTCACCGTAAACCACGTAAAACTTGCAACAACAAAGTAGAGGACGCCTAACTTGTTTTTGGGCATGTTGTGATGTGATATGGTCAAGACGTGATGCTATATTTTATTGTATGAGATGATCATGTTTTGTAACCGTTATGAACGGGGAGCCATATGGTTGTCGCTTATTGTATGAAATGCAACGCCATGTAATTGCTTTACTTTATCACTAAGGAGTAGCGATAGTCGGAAGCAATAGTTGGCTAGACGACAACGATGCTACGATGGAGATCAAGGTGTCGCCCGGACGATGGTGATCATGACGGGGGATGGAGATCACAAGCACAAGATGATGATGACCATATCATATCACTTATATTGATTGCATGTGATGTTTATCCTTTATGCATCTTATCTTGCTTTGATTGACGGTAGCATTATAAGATGATCTCTCACTAAAATTATCAAGAAGTGTTCTCCCGAGTATGCACTGCTGCCAAAGTTCGAGTACCCACACCACGTGATGATCGGTGTGATAAGTTCTATCCATCTACAACGGTGCAAAACAGTTCACACGCCGAATACTCGGTTAAACTTGACGAGCCTAATATAAAGATATGGCCTCGAACACGGAGACCGAAAGGTCGAACGTGAATCATATAATTGATATGATCAACATAGTGATGTTCACCGTTGAAACTATTCCGCCTCACGGATGATCGGACACGTTTAGTTAAATGGATCACGTGATCACTTAGATGACTAGAGAGATGTCTGCTAATGGGAGTTCTTAAGAATATGATTAATTGAACTTTAATTTATCATGAACTTAGTCCCGTAGTATTTTGCGATTATGTTGTAGATCAATAGCTCGCTTGTTGCTTCCCTTGTTTTTATATGTGTTCCTAGAGAAAATTGTATTGAAAAATGTTAGTAGCAATGATGCGGATTGGATCCGTGATCTGAGGTTTATCCTCATTGCTGCCTAAGAATTATGTCCTTAATGCACCGCTAGGTGACACCTATTGCGGAGCGATGCGACGTTATGAACGCTATTAGCTCAATATGAGCGAATGACGTTATGAACGCTATTAGCTCAATATGATGACTACTTGATAGTTTAGTGCACCATGCTTAACGGCTTAGAATCGGGACTTCAAAGACGTTTTGAACGCATGGACCATATGAGATGTTCCAGAATTGAAGTTAATATTTCAAGCAAATACCCAGTTGAGAGATATGAAGTTCCAACAAGTTCTATAGCTAAAAGATGGAGGAGAATCGCCAACTAGTGAGCATGTGCTCAGATTGTCCGAGTACTTCAATCGCTTGAATCAGTGGGAGTTAATCTTCCGATAAGATAGTGATTGATGTAATTCTTAGTCACCATCACTAAGTTAGTAGAACTTCGTGATGAACTATAGTATGCAAGGGATGACAAAAAGATTTCGAGCTCTTCGCATGCTAAAATCGCGAAGGTAGAAATCAAGAAAACATCAAGTGTTGATGGTTGACAAGACCACTAGTCTCAAGGAAAAGGGCAAAGGGAAGAAGGGAACTTCAAGAAGAACGGCAAGCAAGTTGTTACTCGAGTGAAGAAGCCCAAGTCCGGACCTAAGCCCGAGACTAAGTGCTTTTGCTGCAATGGAACTGGTCATCGAAGCGGAACTACCCCAAGTATTTGGTGGATAAGAGGGATGGCAAAGTGAACAAAGGTATATTTGATATACAGATTATTGATGTGTATTTTACTAGTGTTCGTAGTAAACCCTCGGTATTTGATACTGGTTCGTTGCTAAGAGTAGTAACTTGAAACGGAGTTGCGTAATGAAGAAACTAGTTGAAAGGGAAGTGACGATGAGTGTTGGAAGTAGTTCCAAGATTGATATGATCATCATCGCACACTCCCTATACTTTCGGATTAGTGTGGAACCTAAATAAGTGTTATTTGGTGTTGAGCATAAATATGATTTGATCATGTTTATTGCAATACGTTATTCATTTAAGTAAGAGAATAAATTGTTGTTCTGCTTACATGAATAAAACCTTATATGGTTACACACCCAATGAAAATGGTTCATTGATCTCGATCATAGTGATACATATTCATAATATTGAAACCAAAAGATGCAGTTAATAATGATAGTGCAACTTATTTGTGGCAATCGCCGCTTAGGTCATATTAGTAAAGCGATGAAGAAACTCCATGCCGATGGGATTTTGGAATCACTTGATTATGAATCACTTGATGCTTAGTAACCGCCTTTTGGCAAGATGACTAAAACTCCGCTTCCGAACAATGGAACAAGCTACGACTTATTGGAAATAATACATACCGATGTATGCGATCCAATGAATGTTGATGCTCGTGGCAAAGTATCGCTATTTTTCCGACCTTCAAGATGATTTGAGTAGATATGGGTATATCTACTTGATGAAACATAAGTCTGAAATAGTTGAAAGGTTCAAAGAATTTCAGAGTGAAGTGGAAAATCATCGCAACAAGAAAATAAAGTTTCTACGATCTGATCGTGGAGATGAATATTTGAGTTACGAGTTTGGTCTTCAATGAAAACAATGTGAATAGTTTCACAGCTCACGCCACCGAACACCACAACATTATGGTGTGTCCGAACGTCAGAATCAGCATTTTATTTTGATATGGTGCGATCTATGATGTATCTTACCGATTTACCACTATCATTTTGGGGTTATGCATTAAAGACAGCTGCATTCACGCTTAATAGGGCACCATCTAAATGCTGAGATGACACCGTATGAACTATGGTTTAGCAAGAAACCTAAGTCGTCTTTTAAAGTTTGAGTTGTGATGCTTATGTGAAAAGTTTTCACCGATAAAGCTCAAACCCAAATCGGAGAAGTGCGCTTCATAGATTACCCAAAAGAAAATGTTGGGTACACCTTCCGTCACGATCCGCAAGTTTTTTCGTTGTTAAGATGGATCCTTTCTAGAGAAGAAGTTTCTCTAAAGAAGTGAGGAGGAAAGTAGAACTTGATGAGGTAATTGTACCTTCTCCCTTATTGGAAAGTAGTTCATCTCGTGAATCAGTTCCAAAGGATTCCTACACCAATTAGTGAGGAAGTTAATGATGATGATCATGAAACTTCGATCAAGTTGTTATTAAAACCTCGTAGGTCTTCCAGAGTAAGATCCGCACCTGAGTGGTACGGTAATCTTATTCTAGAAGTCATGTTACTAGACCATGATGAACCTAATAACTATGAGGAAGCAATGATGAGCCCAGATTCCGCTAAATGGCTTGAGACCATGAAATCTGAGATAGGATCCATGTATGAGAACAAAGTATGGATTTGATTGACTTGCTCGATGATCAGCAAGCCATGTTAAATAAATGGATTTCAAAGAGGAAGACGGACACCGATAGTAGTGTTACTATCTAAAGCTCCGACTTGTCGCAAAAGGTTTTCGACAAGTTCAAGGTGTTGACTACAATGAGATTTTCTCAATCAGAGCGATTCTTAAAGTCTGTCCAATCATGTTAGCAATTGCCACATTTTATGAAATCTGGCAAATGGATATCAAAACTACATTCTTTAATGGATTTATTAAAGAAGAGTTGTATATGATGCAACCGAAGTTTTTGTCAATCCTAAAGGAGCTAATAAAATGTGCAAGCTCCAATGATCCATCTATGGACCGTGCAAGCATCTCGAGTTAGAATACACGCTTGATAAGTTGATCAAAGATATAGTGTTATATGACTTACTGAAGCTCGATTTACAAGAAAGTGAGGGAGCACTACACCTTTTCCGATAAGTATATGTGAATGACATATTGTTGATCGGAAATAATGTAAAATTATTCTGCAAAGCATAAAGGAGTATTTGAAAGGAATTTTTCAAAGAAAGACCTCGTGAAGCTACTAATATTGAGCATCAAGATCTATAGAGATAGATCAAGACGCTTGATAAGTTTTTCAATGAATACATACTTTGACAAGATTTTGAAGTAGTTCAAATGGAACACAAAGAAAGAGTTCTTGCCGTGTTACAAGTGTGAGATTGAGTAAAGATTCAAACCCGACCACGCAGTAAGATAGAAAGAGAATGAAAGTCATTCCTATGCATCAGCCATAGGTTCTATAAAGTATGTCATGTCTAGTACTGATCTATTGCATACCCTACCACTAAGATTGGCAAGGAGTGCAATAGAGATCTAGGAGTAGATCAATGGATGAAGGTCAAAATTATCCTTAGTAGAATAAGGATATGTTTCGATTATGGAAGTGAAAAAGGTTCATCGTAAAAGGTTACGCCGATGCAAGTTTTAACACTAATCTAGATGACTCGAGTCTCAATCTAGATACATATTGAAAGTGGGAGCAATTAGCTAGAGTAGCTCAAGGCAGCATTGTAGACATAGAAATTTGTAAATACTTACGGCTCAATGTGATGTAATCTCTGACTAAAATTATCTCACGAGCAAAACATGATCATACCTTAGTACTTTTGGGTGTTAATCACATAGCGATGTGAACTAGATTATTGACTCTAGTAAACCCTTTGGGTGTTGGTCACATGACGATGTGAACTATAGGTGTTAATCACATACAGATGTGAATATTTGTGTTCAATCACATGATGATGTGAACTAGATTATTGACTCTAGTGCAAGTGGGAGACTCAAGGAAATATGCCCTAGAGGCAATAATAAAGTTATTATTTATTTCCTTATATCATGATAAATGCTTATTATTCATGCTAGAATCTGTATTAACCGGAAACATAATACATGTGTGAATATATAGACAAACATGATGCGTCACTAGTATGCTTCTTCGCTGACTAGCTTGTTAATCAAAGATGGTTATGTTTCCTAACCATGAACAAGGAGTTGTTATTTGATTAATAAGGTCATATCATTAGTTGAATGATCTGATTGACATGACCCATTCCACAGGCTTAACACTTGATCGCTTAGTATGTTAATGCTTTTCTTTCATGACCTGTACATGTTCTCAGTAACTCATGAGATTATGCACCTCCGCTACCGGAGGAACACTTTGGTACTACCAAACGCCACAACGTAATCGGTGATTATAAAGGAAGTACTACAGGTGTCACCAAATGTACTTGTTGTTGGGCGATTTTAGATATTATTATTAGGTTTACCTGACTCCGATTGGAGAGGGTATCTCTAGGCCTTCTCGGCACATACATCACCTAAAGCTTTGTAAGCATTACAACTAATGAGTTAGTTGTGAGATGATGTATTACGGAACGGTAAAGAGATTTACAAGCAATCTAGATTGAACTAGGTATTGGATACCGATTTATCAAATCTCGTAAGTAATATACCGATGACAAAGGGAACAACGATGTCACTAGCGTTTCACCGACAAAGATCTTCGTGAGAATATGTAGGAACTAATAAGGGCATCCGTGTCTGGCTTATTGTTATTGGACCTAGAAATGGTTCTAGGTCATGTCTATATAGTTCTCGTAACCCGTAGGGTCCGTGACGCTTAACGCTTCGATGATGCTCATAATGAGTTTATAGGTATTGATGCAATCAAGGTTGTTCGAGTCCCGAATGAGATCACGGATATGATTTAGAGCCTCAAATGGTTTGGTGACATAGTGATTGATATATTGGATGTTTGCGTTTGACATCCTAATCACTCCGATGTGAAATTCGTATTTTAATGAGTGATCGGAGGGCATTGAACCCCCCGAGGTCAATGTGGCTGAATACCTTGTAGGAGAAGAGGTAGGCAGCCCAACAGATGCGCTTCCATCCCTAGAAGGACCAGGAGAAGATCCTCCCTCTCTCCTTCCACTTGGGGGGAAACCTTGAAGGACTAGAAGGGGACTCCTACTCCCAGGGAGTGAAACTCCTTGCGCGCCTCTCTAGGTCAACAGCCCCCTCCCCTTCCCTCCTTTATATATTTAGCAGGGGGCACCATCACACACAAGTTGATTCACGGATCTTCTCAGCCGTAGCGTGCCTCTTCCACCTCCACATATTCCACTTCGTCATATCGCAAGCGGAGCTTAGTGGCGCTCGCGCCGGGAGAAGCCATATCGCCGCTGGAGCTTAGGCGGCTCTCGCGCCGGTGGAGCATTATCAATGGCGCCACCACGCCGTCAGTTGCCGACGGAACTCATCCCGGCACTTTGCTCGATCGGAGTCCGGGATCGCCATCGCAGTTGAACGTGTGCAGAACCCCGGAGGTGCCGCACGCTCGGCGCTTGGATCGGTCGGATCGTGGAGACGCACGCATCACATCAACCGCTGTTGTTATAACGCTCGCTTTCGGGTCACGAGGGTACGTGACGGACACTCTTCCTCTCTCGCTATGTTATCGCCTATGGTCTTGGCGTGATCGTGAGGAAATTTTTGAAATTACCACGCTCCCCAACACTTTGAACCTTTCAATTATTTCGCATTTATGTTTCATCAAGTAGATATACCCATATCGCCAAATCATCTGTGAAGGCCGAAAATAACGATACACGCCAGGAGCCTTAACACTATTGATCGCATACATCCGTATGATTTCCAATAAATCAGTTGTCGCCCATAGTTCCAGAACGGCATGTTTAGTCATTCTGCCCATGAGGCACGGTTCGCAAGTACTGCGATTCATAATCAAGTGATTCCAAAAGCCCATCAAGATGGAGTTTCTTCATGCTTTACATCGATATGACCCAAACGGCAAGTACACAAATAAATTGCACTATCATTATTAACTTTACATTTTTGGTTTCAATATTATGAATATGTGTTTCCACATCGAGATCCAACAAACCATTTTCATTGGGTGTATGATAGAAGGTTTTATTCATGTAAAAAAATAATTTTTCTAACTTACATGAATAATCGTAGCAAAAAAACATGATCAAATCATATTCATGCTCAACCAAACGCCAAATAACATTTATTTAGGTTCAACACTAATCCCGATAGTATAGGAGGTGCGATGATGATCATATCAATCTTGGAACACTTCCAACACTCATCGTCACTTCCCCTTCAACTAGTTTTGTTATTCTAACTCCTGTTTCGAAATTTAATCTTAGCAACCAACAAGTATCAAATACCGGGGCTACTATAAACACTAGTAAAGCACATACCAATAACCCAGATATCAAATAACCCTTGTTCACTTTGCCATCCTTCTTATCCACCAAATATTTGGGGTATTTGCTTCAGGACATTTCCTATGCGGTAAGCACTCGCCAGGCTTTGGTTCAGCTTTGGGTTTCTTTGTGGGAGTGACAACTTGCTTGTCATTCTACTTGAAGTTCCCCTTTCCCTTTCCCTTTTGAAACTAGTGGTCTTGTTTCAACACTTGATGCTCTTTTTGATTTCTACCCCGATTTCAACATCACGGAGCTCGGGAATCCCGCCATCCCTTGCATATATAGTTCATCACAAGTTCTAGTAACTTAGTGATGGTGACTAGAGAATTCGTCAATCACTATCTTATCCGAAGATTAACTCCACTTGATTCAAGCGATTGAAGTACCCATAACGAGCACATGCTCACTAGTTGAGCGATTTCCTCCATCTTTAGCTATAGAACTTGTTGGAGACTTAATCTCTCAACTCGGTATTTGCTTGAAATATTAACTTCAACTCCGAACATCTCATATGGTCCATGACGCTCAAAACGCCTTTGAAGTCCCGATTCTGCCGCTAAGTATGGTGCACTAAACTATCAAGTAGTCATCAATCGAGCCAGCCAAACGCTCATAACGCCCCATTTGCTCCCATAGGTTCTACCAGGCATTAAGGACATAATTTTTCAAGCAATGAGGATAAACCTCATATCCGGATCCAATCCGATCATTGCTACTAACATTTTTCAATACAATTTTCTAGGAACACATATAAAACATAGGGAAGCAACAACCAGCTATTGATCTATAACAAAATTTGCAAAATACTACCAGACTAAGTTCATGATAAGTTAAGGTTCAATTAATCATATTACTTAAGAACTCCCACTTAGATAGACATCCTCTAATCTTCTAAGTGATTACGTGATCCATATCAACTAAACCATGTCCCATCATCACGGAGATGGAGTAGTTTCAATGGTGAACATCACTATGTTGATCAATCTATATATGATTCACCTCACCTTTCGGCTCCGGTTCCGAGGCCAT
>JAHIAM010014530.1:0-17152 GCA_021605205.1 Aegilops longissima | reverse complement strand
AATCAACTATGCTAGAGCCCATAGTAGCTTGCGGCTGCACACGGAAGTTTCTAGCATGAAAATCTCATGATCCCTTTGAGCCTGGTGGCGGTCCATAGGAGAATCACACGGCACCCGTGATTTCCGTAAATACAGTAACATCGGGTTCCCAGTGCCTCAATCCATCCAGATGTGAATTTAAGTTGCCACCTTAAGTAAACCATTAATTAAACAATCTCACATCTGTCATGGAAACACTCACCCAATCCACGTCTACTAGCATAGCATGGCAATATAAGCAAACGTAGAAGTAACTCCCAAAGGTTTGATAATGAACAGGTAATAGGTTCTACCTAATCTACTTCCCAAAACCCACATATTAATCAAATCCTAATCGTACAATTGTTTGAGGATTTGATCTAATGCAATAAAACTGGGTAGTAAAGTGGTATGATCAAAGTGTTACTTGCCTTGCTGATGATCCCTGAAACCTAGAGATTCGAAGTAGCAAGCGGCGCACTCCGGGTACTCTATCGCAAACAAACAAGCATACAATAAGCACTCATCTAATGCATAAGTAAAACTCAAATAAGAGATCTAACCAGAAAGTTCAACTTAAGAACTCCGGTTTGCAAAAATGAATCAAATCAAACGAAGCAACGAAAGTCAAACAGCGAAAGAAACAAGCTTCGTTTACTAATCTGGACCTAAGTCAAATTTTACAGTAGCAAAAACTTGTTTGAGTTGGTTAAACGGAAAGAGGGTTTCGAGACGAAATTCTAGGCGCTTGAATCGCCTGATTCTGATAAACGAGCGAAAAGTTATACTAGAACGAAAATCGGATCAGAAATCGCGATAAAAAATAATCGCGGAAAATCCGAGAAAAAGAAAAACGGACGAACAGGCTAACAAACGAACGTTCGCTGTCTGCGAAAAAAAAAACGAAAATCGTTCGTTCAAACGAACGAACGAACGGGCGTTCGCTAAATAACTAAACCGGAAAAAAATAAAACCGATCTAAAAAATAAACCGTGGATCCAAAAAGAAAAACCGTACGGTTTTCTGAAGAAAACCGCCGGAGGCGGCGGCTACCTCCGACAAGTCGGCAAGGCGTCGGCAGCGGCCGGCTCCGTGAGGCGACGGTCGGCAGCGGGCGGCGGGTGGCGGCGACGGCGGGGCGGCGGGCGGCGAGGTGGCGGTGGCGGCACGAGTTTTGAGGTGGGGCGGGCGGCGGCACGTGTTTTGAAGTGGGGCGGGCGGTGGCTAGGGTTTCGGCCCGGGGCGGCCGTTGGCCTTTAAAGGCCGCCCGGGCGCAGTGTCCAGGTCGGACACGGCCTGGTAAGGCGGTTCCTCCTTTTTTTTAAAAAAATATTACACGCAGAAAAACAATTAAAAGAAATACTAAACGGACTCCAAAAATCCCGAAATAAACTTTCCCCGACTTCTAAAATCAAGCCGGTTTAGATGAACATTTATTTGGGGCCTAAATGCAATTTTGAAAAACGCACATTTTTTCCTAAATTCAAATAAAATAGCAATAAACTCCAAAATAAAATCTTATTTGATTTTTTATTAAATCTTCAATATTTCTCTATTTTGGGAAAGTCATTTTATTCCCTCTCTCATATTTTCTTTACAGAAATAATTGAAGATAAAATAAATAAAATCAAATGATCCTATTTTCAAAATTTGAGAAAACTCAAATATGAAAATAACGAAATCCCCAACTCTCTCCGTGGGTCCTTGAGTTGCGTAGAATTTCTAGGATCGAGCCAAAGTGCAATAAATATGATATGCAATGATGATCTAATATATAACATTCCAAATTGAAAATTTGGGATGTTACAAACCTACCCCCCTTAAGATGAATCTCGCCCTCGAGATTCGGGTTGGCTAGAAAATAGGTGAGGGTGGTCCTTCAGCAGATCTTCCTCTAGCTCCGAGGTGGCTTCATCCTCGGTGTGGTGGCTCCACTGAACTTTGTAAAACTTGATAACCTTGCTGCGGGTGACTCGGCTGGCGTATTCAAGAATCTTGACTGGTTTCTCCTCATAGGTCAAATCTCTATCCAGCTGAATCGCTTCCAGTGGCACTGTATCTGTCAGTGGTATATCGGCCATCTCTGCATGGCACTTCTTCAACTCAGAAACGTGGAACACGTCGTGAACTCCTGACAATCCCTCAGGCAATTCCAACTTGTAAGCAACTTATCCCATACGCTCCAAAACTTGGTATGGTCCCACAAAATGTGGCGCTAACTTTCCTTTAAATCCAAAGCGCTTAACTCCTCAAAGTGGAGATACACGAAGATAAACTCTACCTCCGACTTCATAAGTAGTCTCCTTGCGTTTAGAATCTGCATAGCTTTTCTGCCTGGACTGGGCTACCTTGAGCCTATCGCGAATCAACTTCACCTTCTGTTCAGACTCCTTAATCAAATCCGGTCCAAACAACTGGCGGTCTCCAACTTCATCCCACGATAACGGGGTCCTGCACCTCCTTCCGTATAAGGCTTCGAAAGGAGCCATCTTCAAACTGGATTGATAGCTGTTGTTGTAAGAGAACTCTGCATATGGCAAATTGTCGTCCCAACTAGATCCATAATCTAGCGCACAAGCTCTCAGCATATCCTCCAAAATCTGATTGACTCTCTCGGTCTGTCCATCTGTCTGTGGATGAAAAGCTGTACTGAACTCGAGCCTGGTACCCAAAGTTTTGTGCAACTGATTCCAGAACTTTGAGGTAAACTGGGTTCCTCTATCTGATACAATACTCCTTGGAACTCCATGAAGACATACGATCCTAGTCATATATATCTTAGCCAACTTGGCACTGGTGTAGGTGGTCTTCACTGGGATGAAATGAGCTACCTTCGTCAAACGATCGACTACAACCCAAATCAAGTCATAGCCTGAACGAGTCCTGGGCAATGCCGTGATAAAATCCATGCCTAGCTTATCCCACTTCCATTCGGGTATCGGCAATGGCTGTAGCAATCCTGCTGGCTTCTGATGCTCCGCCTTCACTCTCTGACATACATCACATACTGCTACATGTTCCGCAATATCCTTCTTCATTCCGGTCCACCATAAAGTGTCCTTCAAATCCAAATACATCTTGGTATTTCCTGGGTGAATCGAATACGGCGAATCATGGGCCTCCTGTAAAATCAACCTCCTAATCTCTGGGTCATTAGGCACATAAACGCGGTCCTCAAACCATAAGGTATCGTGTTCATCCTCACGAAATCCCTTAGCTTTTCCCTTGCTCATTTTCTCCTTTATCTCGGCAATCTCCTTGCCAGTCTTCTGGGCTTCTCTGATCTTATCCATCAAACTAGACTGAATCTCCAATGCTGCTACATAGCCTCTCGGAACTATTTCCAAACATAGTTCACGAAGGTCCTCGGCTAACTCCTTTGGTAATCCTCCGGTCATGAGTGTGTTTACATGGCTCTTACGGATCAACGCATCGGCTGCTACGTTAGCCTTTCCGGGGTGATAATGCAATCTCATATCATAATCCTTGATGAGTTCCAACCATCTCCTTTGCCTGAGATTCAACTACTTCTATGTGAAGATGTACTTCAAACTCTTGTGATCCGTGTACACCTCACAATGGTTTCCGATGAGAAAATGTCTCCATGTCTTCATTGCATGCACTACGACTGCTAACTCCAAATCATGTGTAGCATAGTTCAACTCATGCGGCTTAAGCAGTCGTGAGGCATACGAAACAACTCTTCCTTCCTGCATAAGCACTGCTCCAAGTCTTCGACAAGAAGCGTCGCAATACACCTCATAATCCTTGCTCTGATCTAGCAGAATCAACACTGGCGAGGTAACCAAACATTTCTTCAACTCCTGGAAACTGGCCTCACATTCCTCAGTCCATTTGAACTTGGTGTCTTTCTTCAACAATTCTGTCATGGGCTTCGCTACCTTCGAGAAATTCTCAATGAACCTCCGGTAGTATCCTGCGAGTCCTAGAAAACTCCGGATCTCTCCAACTGTTGTTGGGGCTTCCCAATTTGTCACGGTGACAACTTTGGTGGGGTCTACTGCTATTCCTTCTCCGGATATAACATGTCCGAGGAATCCAATTTCCTTCAACCAAAATTCACACTTGCTGAACTTGGCATATAACTGATGTTCTCTTAGCTTCTCAAGTACCAAACGCAAATGCTCCTTATGCTCCTCTTCATTCTTCGAGTAGACCAATATATCATCAATGAATACCACGACGAACTTATCCAGAAACTCCATAAACACCTTGTTCATCATGTTCATGAAATAGGCAGGTGAGTTAGTCAGGCCGAATGACATAACAGTATACTCGTACAGCCCGTACCTGGTGGTAAAAGCTGTCTTAGGTATATCCTGCTCTCGAATCTTCAACTGGTGGTATCCTGATCGCAGATCGATCTTAGAAAATACTTTAGCTCCTTGCAATCGGTCAAACAAGTCATTGATCATCGGTAGTGGGTACTTGTTCTTGATTGTTACTGCATTCAATCCTCGATAATCAACAACCATCCTCAATGATCCATCCTTCTTCTCCACTAGAAGCACTGGCGATCCCCAAGGTGAAGAACTTGGGCGAATATAGCCTTTATCCAATAACTCCTTGATCTGCTTCTTAATTTCTTCCAAATCTTTTGCGGGCATCCTGCACGGTCTCTTAGATATTGGACCTGTGCCTGGCAAAAGCTCAATAAAAAACTCAATGTCTCTATCCGGTGGCATGCCTGGCAAATCTTCTGGAAATACGTCAGGAAAATCCTTCACCACTGGTACTTCCTCTTGTACAACTCCTGATAAGGAATTTATTTGAGTCCTCTTCGGCACATGCCGGGAAACATACTTGATCCTTCTTCCTTCTGGTGTGGTAAGCAAAATCGACTTGCTGGCGCATTCAGTGTTCCCTCCATACTTAGATAACCAATCCATACCTAATATCACATCCAGTTCTTGCGATTCCAGTACTATTAGGTCTGAGGGAAACACGTAGTTACCAATCCTTAATGGTAACCGATCACACAATAGACTAGCCATGTACTCTGCTCCTGGCGAGGTTACTAACATGTGTGACCTAAGGGCTTGGGTTGGCAGGTTATATTTATCCACAAATCCCCTTGATATGTATGAATGTGATGCACCGGTATCAAAAAGAACGACTGCAGTAAATGACTTCACCAAAAACTTACCTATTACTGCATCCGGCTGGGCTTCAACCTCCTCCACGTTAACGTGGTTCACCTATCCCCTGTTGAAAGGGTTCGGATTCTTCCCAGAGCTTCCACTGCCATTGCCATTCTGGGCTTCAGTACATTCATTGGCATATTGTCCAGTCTTCTAACCCTTAAAGCAAGTGACTTGGCTCAGGTCTCTCTTGGCTGGGGTTGACGGGTTGGTACGGTTATGTCCGTTGCTTCCTCCATTCCCGTTACCATTCTTAGATCCATTATGATTATGTGAATTTCCTCCTCCATGGGTATGCTGAAAATGTCCTCCCAGTTTCGGGGTAAAACATAGCTTCAGCTGAGCTCCTGAATTGTTCTTCCCTTGTCCATACTTCCTCTTACGGTTTTCAATCTGCTTCTGCTTCCCTTCAATCATAAGAGCACGATCTACCAACTCCTGGTAGTTGTTGAAGGTTGCTACCATCAACTGCATGCTCGACTCATCATTCAGTCCTTCCAGAAACTTCTCTTGCTTAGCTGCATCTGTAGCAACGTCATCTGGGGCATAACGTGCTAACTTACTAAAGTCCTCCACATACTGGCCTACAGTGCGTCCTCCTTGGCGTAAGTTGCGAAACTCACATTTCTTCATGGTCATAGCTCCTGCTGAAACATGGGCAGTACGAAAAGCTTGCTGAAACTGGTCCCATGTGACAGCGTCAATAGGGTGTGTGGCTATGTAATTCTCCCACCATGATGATGCGGGTCCATCAAGCTGATGTGCGGAAAAACGCACTCTCTCCGCATCTGTGCATCCTGTAGTGGTCAATTCTCTTCCAACCTTGCGGAGCGAATCATCTGCAACAATCGGCTCGGTGCTACTGGAAAATAACGGCGGATTCAGCCTCAAGAAACGGGTCAAATGGTCAACAGGTGTTGTTGTTGTTGTTGTTGTTGTTGTTGTTGTTGTTGTTGTTGTTGTTGTTGTTGTTGTTGTTGTTGTTGTTGTTGTTGTTGTTGTTGTTGTTGTTGTTGTTGTTGTTGTCGTTGTTGTTGTCGTTGTTGTTGTCGTTGTTGTTGTCGTCGTTGTTGTCGTCGCTGCGTCAGCCGTTGCGTTGCGTTGTTGTTGTTGTTGTTGTTGTTGTTGTTGTTGTTGTTGTTGTTGTTGTTGTTGTTGTTGTTGTTGTTGTTGTTGTTGTTGTTGTTGTTGTTGTTGTTGTTGTTGTTGTTGTTGTTGTTGTTGTTGTTGTTGTTGTTGTTGTTGTTGTTGTTGTTGTTGTTGTTGTTGTTGTTGTTGTTGTTGTTGTTGTTGTTGTTGTTGTTGTTGTTGTTGTTGTTGTTGTTGTTGTTGTTGTTGTTGTTGTTCGTTCAGTACCAAGCTTTTTGGAACTTGAACTTGAATCATCCAGCGCTCTTCTTCAGGTAAAGTGGCGATGTAGGTCCCGGTGAAGCTTGGTACTCCGATGTTCAGGTATCTAGTGACTTCCTTCAAGTGGCGTCCAAAGGGTGTATCTTCATCCGGTTGCGTGAACTTGTTCCTTGCATCCGCCATCCTAAAAGAATAGAAAAGATAAGGAGTCAGAAGCGAGAAGAGAGAGAGTAGTGATCTAGGGTTTTATATTAGTGGTCGTGTCCTACAGTCAGCGTGTGCTCTGATACCATCTTGTAGCGACCAGACATCAAACAACATGATCTCTGTGCATCAGTGTCATCCCTGGATCAGTAATGCTGACACGCACAATACTCGAAGGATTTAGAGTAGCAATCACACACTTATTACATCGAATGTCTCAAAAGAGAACTTATTACAATAAATATGGCTTAAGGCCATCTAATAACGATAACAGCGGAAGGCTTGGAAGATAAGCGAGTCCATCAACTCCAACGGCATCACTGAGTATAGAACCACGACCTAAGGCATCTTACTCGTCGTCTAAAAAGTCTGCAACATGAACGTTGCAGCTCGAAACGGGTCAGCACATGGAATATGATGGCAATGTAACACATAGAGAGTAATGAAAGAATAATGCTATACTACATGCATATATGGCTGGTGGAAAGCTCTATGGTTACAGTTTTGCATAAAGCTAATTTTTTCCTACTGCAAAGGAATAAATTTTATTTAGCTATCATGGTGGTTGTTAAACATTGAGAAGGGTACTCCAACTCAATCCCAATTAAGCATCATCATTAGACCCAACAAGATTAATTAAGTAACATGATGAGATTCACATGATAATGTTGGAAATATGCCCTAGAGGCAATAATAAAAGCATTATTATTATATTTCCTTGTTCATGATAATTGTCTTTTATTCATGCTATAACTGTATTATCCGGAAATCGTAATACACGTGTGAATACATAGACTACAATACGTCCCTAGTAAGCCTCTAGTTGACTAGCTCGTTGGTCAACAGATAGTCATGGTTTCGACTATGGACATCGGATGTCATTGATAACGGATCACGCCATTAGGAGAATGACGGATGGACAAGACCCAATCCTAAGCATAGCACAAGATCGTAGTTCGCTTTGCTAGAGCTTTTCCAATGTCAAGTATCTCTTCCTTAGACCATGAGATCGTGCAATTCCCGGATACCGTAGGAGTGCTTTGGTGTATCAAACGTCACAACGTAATCGGGTGACTATAAAGGTGCACTACAGGTATCTCCGAAAGTGACCATTGGGTTGACACGGATCGAGATGGATTTGTCACTCCGTGTTACGGAGAGGTTTCACTGGGCCCACTCGGTAATGCATCATCATAATGAGCTCAAAGTGATCAAGTGTCGGTCACGGATCATGCATTGCAAAGATCGAGTAAAGTGACTTGCCGGTAACGAGACTAAACGAGGTATTGGGATACCGACGATCGAGTCTCGGGCAAGTAACATACCGTCGACAAAGGGAATAGAATACGGGTTGCTTGAACCCTTGACATCGTGGTTCATCCGATGACAACATCGAGGAGCATGTAGGAGCCAACATGGGTATCCAGATCCCGCTGTTGGTTATTGACTTGAGGTAGTCTCGGTCATGTTCCATGTCTCCCGAACCCGTAGGGTCTACACACTTAAGGTTCGGTGACGCTTAGGTTAATAGGAAGACAAGTATGTGATTACCGAATGTTGTTCGAGTCCCGGATGAGATCCCTGACGTCACGAGGAGTTCGGAATGGTCCGAGGTAAAGATTTATATATGGAAAGTGGTTAAACGGACTCGAAAGTTTCGGGGTATACTGTAATGTACCGGGCCACCGGAGGGTTCGGAGGTCCACCGGGAGGGGCCACCCCTCCCGGGGGGCCACATGGGCTAAGTGGGAGAGGGAGCCAGCCCCTGGTGGGCTGGGCGCACCTCCCCCCTTAGGCCCATGCGGCTAGGGCATGGGGAGGGGAAACCCTAAAGGGGGCGCCCCCCTAGCTTGGGGGGCAAGCCACCCTCCCCTCCTCCCCTTGGGCCGCCGCCCCCATCTAGGGTTTCCCCTAGATGGCCGGCCCCCCTTTGCCCTCTCCTCCTATAAATAGAGGGGTGGGGGAGGCTGCCAACACCATTGAAGGCGCAGCCCCTCCCCTCCCCAACACCTCTCTTTCTCCACGCGAGCTTGGCGAAGCCTGCCGAGAACTGCCAGACCAACCGCACCACGCCGTCGTGCTGCCATTGGAGTTGTCTTCTCAACCTCTCCTTCATTCTTGCTGGATCAAGACGGAGGAGACGCCATCGTCCCGTCACGTGTGTTGAACACGGAGGTGCTGTCCTTTCAGCACTTTGGTCATCGGTGATCGGAATCACGCTGGGAACGCCTTCATCATCACCACTCCCTTGAACGCTTCCGCACTCGATCTACAAGTGGTATGTAGATGCAAACTCTCTCGTGACTCGTTGCTTAGATGAACTCATAGATAGATCTTGGTGAAACCGTAGGAAAATTTTAATTTTCTGCAACGCTCCCAACAAAGGCATCATGAGCTAGGTCTATGCGTAGTTCTCTTTGCACGAGTAGAACACAATTTTGTTGTGGGCGTGGATCTTGTCAACTTACTTGCCGTTACTAGTCGCTTCTTGCTTCCGCGGTATTGTGGGATGAAGCGGCCCGACCAACCTTACACGCATTTCACGTGAGACCGGTTCCACCGACTAACATGCACTAGTTGCATAAGGTGGCTGGCGGGTGTCCGCTCTCCTACTTTAGTTGGAGCGGATTCGATGAACAGGGTCCTTATGAAGGGTAAATAGAAGTTGACAAGATCATGTTGTGGTTATTCGAGGTAAGAAAACGTTCTTGCTAGAACCCAATTGCAGCCACGTAAAAGATGCAACAACAATTAGAGGACGCCTAACTTGTTTTTGCAGCAATTGTCATGTGACGGATATGGCCAAGTTGTGATGAATGATGATATATTGTGATGTATGAGATCATGTTCTTGTAATAGGAATCACGACTTGCATGTCGATGAGTATGACAACGGCAGGAGCCATAGGAGTTGTCTTTATTTTGTATGACCTGCGTGTCATTGAAGTACGCCATGTAACTCACTTTACTTTATTGCTAAACATAGAAGTAGAAGTAGTCGCTGGCGGACAACTTCATGAAGACACGATGATGGAGATCATGATGATGGAGATCATGGTGTCATGCGGTGACAGGATGATCATGGAGCCCAAGATGAAGATCAAGGAGCTATATGATATTGGCCATATCATGTCACTACTTTATAATTGCATGTGATGTTTATTATGATTATACATCTTGTTTACTTAGAACGACGGTAGTAAATATGATGATCCTTAGAACAATTTCAAGAAGTGTTCTCCCTAACGTGCACCGTTGCTACAGTTCGTCGCTTCTAAGCACCACGTGTTAATCGGGTGTGATGGATTCTTACGTTCACATACAACGGTGTAAGAAAGATTTACACACGCAGAAACACTTAGGGTTAACTTGACGAGCCTAGCATGTACAGACATGGCCTCGAACACGGAGACCGAAAGGTCGAACACGAGTCGATGGAAGATACGATCAACATGAGAATGTTCACCGACGCAGACTAGTCCGTCTCACGTGTTGATCGGACACGGCCTAGTCGACTCGGATCGTGTAACACTTAGATGACTAGAGGATGTCTAATCTAAGTGGGAGTTCATTAATAATTTGATTAGATGAACTTTATTATCATGAACAATAGTCTAAAATCTTTTAAATGATATGTCTTGTAGATCAAATGGCCAACGCCATGTCAACTTGAACTTCAACGCTCCTAGAGAAACCAAGCTGAAAGATGACGGCAGAACTATACGGACTGGGTCCGAACCGAGGATCATCCTCATAGCTGCCAGAAACAATACGCCCTAGAAGGACCGCTAGGTGACGCTCCGTCCCTGCAGAACCAAGACATTATGAATGCTTGGCAGTCTCGTCTTGATGATTACTCCCTCGTTCAAAGGCAGCATGCTTTACAGCTTAGAACCGGGCTCCAAAAGCGTTTTGAGCATCACGGAGCATATGAGATGTTCAAGAGCTGAAACTGGTTTTCAAGCTCACGCCGGGTCGAGAGATATGACATCTCCGACAAGTTCTATAGTTGTAAGATGGAGGAAAACAGTTCACAAGGAGCACATTCTCAAGATGTCAGGTTGCACAACCGTATGACCTAGCTGAATATTAACCTCCCGATGAGGCGGTCATTGACAGAATCCTCCATCGCTCCCACCAAGCTACAAGAGCTTTGTGATGAACTACAACATGCAGGGGATGGTAAAGACCATTCTGAAGTGTTCTCTATGCTGAAGTCAGCCGAGGTTGAAATCAAGAAAGAACATCAAGTGTTGATGGTCAATAAGACCACTAAGTTCAAGAAGGGCAAGGGTAAGAAAAACTTCAAGAAGGACGGCAAGGAGATTGCCGCGCCCGCAAGCAAGTTGCCGGAAGAAGTCAAAGAATGGACCCAAACCTGAGACCGAGTGCTTTTATTGCAAGGGAAGGGTCATCGAAGCGGAACTGCCCCAAATACTTAGCGGACAAGAAGGCCGGCAACACCAAAGGTATATTTGATATACATGTAATTGATGTGTACCTTACCAAGAATCGTAGTAACTCCCGGTATTTGATACCGTGCCGCTGTTCATATTTGTAACTCACAGCAGGAGCTGCGGAATAAGCGGAGATGGCGAAGGGCGAGGTGACGATGCGCGTCGGGAATGGTTCCAGAGTCGATGTGATCGCCGTCGGCACGCTACCTCTTCATTTACCCACGGATTAGTTATGAACCTTAATAATTGTTATTTGGTGCCAAGTTTGATCATGAATATTGTATCCGGATCTCGTTTAATGCGAGATGGCTACTCATTTAAATCCGAGAATAATGGTTGTTCTATTTATATGAGAGATATGTTTTATGGTCATGCTCCGATGGTCAATGGTTTATTCTTAATGAATCTCGAACGTAATGTTACACATGTTCATAGTGTGAATACCAAAAGATGTAAAGTTGATAACGATAGTCCCACATACTTGTGGCATCGCCGCCTTGGTCACATTGGTGTCAAGCGCATGAAGAAGCTCCATGTTGATGGACTTTTGGAGTCTCTTGATTATGAATCATTTGACACATGCGAACCATGCCTCATGGGCAAGATGACCAAGACTCCATTCTCGGAACAATGGAGCGAGCAACCAACTTGTTGGAAATCATACATACCGATGTATGCGGTCCAATGAGCGTTGAGGCTCATGGAGGATATCGTTATGTTCTCACTCTCACGATGACTTGAGTAGATATGGGTATGTCTACTTGATGAAACACAAGTCCGAGACCTTTGAAAAGTTCAAGGAATTTCAGAATGAAGTAGAGAATCAACGTGACGAAAGATAAAATTCTTACGATCGGATCGTGGAGGAGAATATTTAAGTCACGAATTTGGTACACACTTAAGAAAATGTGGAATCGTTTCACAACTAACGCCACCGAACACCTCAACAGAACGGTGTGTCCGAACGTCGAATCGCACTCTATTGGATATGGTGCGGTCTATGATGTCTCTTACCGATTTACCGCTATCATTTTGGGGATACGCCTAGAGACAACTACATTCACTTTAAATAGGGCACCGCCTAAATCCGCTGAGACGACACCGTATGAATTATGGTTTGGGAAGAAACCTAAGCTGTCATTTCTAAAAGTTTGGGGATGCGATGCTTATGTCAAGAAACTTCAACCTGAAAAGCTCGAACCCAAGTCGGAAAATGCGTCTTCATAGGATACCCTAAGGAAACCTTTGGGTATACCTTCTACCTTAGATCCGAAGGCAAGATATTTGTTGCCGAGAACGGAACCTTTCGGAAAAGAGTTTCTCTCGAAAGGAGTAAGTGGAGGAAAGTAGAACTCGATGAAGTACTACCTCTTGAACGGGATAGTGATGCAGCTCAGAAAATGTTCCTGGTGCCTACACCAACCAAGAGGGAATTAATGATGATGATCAAGGTACTTGGATCAAGTTGCTACCAAACTTCAGAGGTCCACTAGGACACGCCCGCACTGAGTGGTACGCAACCCTGTCCGGAAATCATGTTGTTAGACAACGGTGAACCTTCGAACTATGAAGAAGCGATGGCGGCCCAGATTCCAACAAATGGCTAGAAGCCATGAAGTCCGAGATAGAATCCATGTATGAAAACAAAGTGTGGACTTTGACCGACTTGCCCGATGATCGGCGAGCGATAGAAAACAAATGGATCTTTAAGAAGAAGACGGACGCGATGGTAATGTCACCATCTATAAATCTCGACTTGTCGCTAAGGGTTATCGGCAAGTTCAAGGGATTGACTACGATGAGACTTTCTCTCCGTGGCGAAGCTTAAGTCCGTCCAATCATGTTAGCAATTGCCGATACTATGATTATGAGATATGGCGATGGACGCCAAAACAGCGTTCATAACGGCTATCTTAAGGAAGAGCTGTATATGATACAGCCGGAAGGTTTTGTCGATCCTAAGAATGTCGACAAAGTATGCAAGCTCCAGCGATCCATTTATGGGCTGGTGCAAGCATCTCGAGTTGGAACATTCGCTTTGATGAGATGATCAAAGCGTTTGGTTTATGCGCACTTATGGAGAAGCCTGCGTTTACAAGAAAGTGAGTGGGAGCTCAGAGCATTTCTCATATTATATGTAGATGACATACTTGATGGGAAATGATATAGAATTCTTGGACAGCATTAAGGCCTACTTGAATAAGTGTTTTCAATGAAGGACCTTGGAGAAGCTGCTTATATATTAGGCATCAAGATCTATAGAGATAGATCGAGACGCCTCATAGGTCTTTCACAAAGCACATACCTTGATAAGATTTTGAAGAAGTTCAAAATGGATCAGTCCAAGAAGGGTTCTTGCCTGTTTTGCAAGGTGTGAGATTGAGCTCAGCTCAATGCCCCACCACGGCAAAAGATAAAGAAGAGATGAGTGTCATCCCTATGCCTCAGCCATAGGATCTATTATGTATGCCATGCTGTGTACCGGACCTGATGTAAACCTTGCCGTAAGTTTGGTAGGAAGGTACCAAAGTAATCCCGCAAGGAACACCGGACAGCGGTCAAGAATATCCTGAAGTACCGAAAAGGACAAAGGACATGTTTCTCGTTTATGGAGGTGACGAAGAGCTCGTCAGAATAGGTTACGCCGACGCTAGCTTCGACACGATCTGATGACTCTAAGTCACAAACCGGATACGTGTATATGTTGAATGGTGGAGCAAGAAGCTGGTGCAGCTGCAAGCGAAGCGTCGTGGCGGGATCTACATGTGAAGCGGAGTACATGGCAGCCTCGGAGGCAGCGATGAAGCAATTTGGGTGAAGGAGTTCATCACCGACCTAGAGTCATACCCAATGCGTCGGGGCCAATCAAACTCTTCTGTGACAACACCGAGCTATTGCACTTGCCAAGGAGCCCAGGTTTCACAAGAAGACCAGCACATCAAGCGTCGCTTCAACTCCATCCGTGAAAATGTTCAGATGGAGACATAGAAATTTGTAAAGTGCATACGGATCTGAATGTCGCAGATCCGCTGACTAAACCTCTTCCATGGGCAAAACATGATCAACACCGTAACTCTATGGGTGTTCGATTCATCACAATGTAAACTAGATTATTGACTCTAGTGCAAGTGGGAGACTGTTGGAAATATGCCCTAGAGGCAATAATAAAAGCATTATTATTATATTTCCTTGTTCATGATAATTGTCTTTATTCATGCTATAAGCTGTATTATCCGGAAATCGTAATACACGTGTGAATACATAGACTACAATACGTCCCTAGTAAGCCTCTAGTTGACTAGCTCGTTGGTCAACAGATAGTCATGGTTTCTCGACTATGGACATCGGATGTCATTGATAACGGATCACGCCATTAGGAGAATGACGTGATGGACAAGACCCAATCCTAAGCATAGCACAAGATCGTAGTTCGCTTTGCTAGAGCTTTTCCAATGTCAAGTATCTCTTCCTTAGACCATGAGATCGCAATTCCGGATACCGTAGGAGTGCTTTGGTGTATCAAACGTCACAACGTAATCGGGTGACTATAAAGGTGCACTACGGTATCTCGAAAGTGACCATTGGGTTGACACGGATCGAGATCGGATTTGTCACTCCGTGTTACGGAGAGGTATCACCGGGCCCACTCGGTAATGCATCATCATAATGAGCTCAAAGTGATCAAGTGTCTGGTCACGGATCATGCATTGCGGTACGAGTAAAGTGACTTGCCGATAACGAGACTAAACGAGGTATTGGGATACCGACGATCGAGTCTCGGCAAGTAACATACCGTCGACAAAGGGAATAGAATACGGGTTGCTTGAACCCTTGACATCGTGGTTCATCCGATGACAACATCGAGGAGCATGTGGAGCCAACATGGGTATCCAGATCCCGCTGTTGGTTATTGACTTGAGGTAGTCTCGGTCATGTCAGATGTCTCCAACCCGTAGGGTCTACACACTTAAGGTTCGGTGGCGCTAGGGTTAATAGGAAGACAAGTATGTGATTACCGAATGTTGTTCGAGTCCCGGATGAGATCCTGACGCCACGAGGAGTTCCTGAATGGTCCGTAGGTAAAGATTTATATATGGAAAGTGGTTAAACGGACTCTGAAAGTTTCGGGGTATACTGTAATGTACCGGGCCACCGGAGGGTTCCGAGGTCCACTGAGGGGCCACCTCTCCGGGGCCACATGGGCTAAGTGGGAGAGGAGCCAGCCCCTGGTGGCTGGGCGCACCTCCCCTTAGGCCCATGCGGCTAGGGCATGGGGAGGGAAACCCTAAAGGGGCGCCTCAGCTTGGGGGCAAGCCACCTCCCTCCTCCCTTGGCCGCCGCCCCATCTAGGGTTTCCCTAGATGGCCGGCCCCCTTGCCCTCTCCTCCTATAAATAGAGGGGTGGGGGAGGGCTGCCAACACCATTGAAGGCGCAGCCCTCCCTCCCCAACACCTCTCTTTCTCCACGCCGAGCTTGGCGAAGCCCTGCCGAGAACTGCCAGACCAACTGCACCACGCCGTCGTGCTGCCATTGAGTTGTCTTCCTCAACCTCTCCTTCATTCTTGCTGGATCAAGACGGAGGAGACGCCATCGTCCCGCACGTGTGTTGAACACGGAGGTGCTGTCCTTCAAGACTTTGGTCATCGGTGATCGGAATCACGTTGGGAACGTCTTCATCATCACCACTCCTTCAACGCCTGCATCGATCTACAAGTGGTATGTAGATGCAAACTCTCTCTCGTGACTCGTTGCTTAGATGAACTCATAGATAGATCTTGGTGAAACCGTAGGAAAATTTTAATTTTCTGCAACGTTCCCCAACAGATAATCCAAGTACTAGATACTCAAAACGTTCATAACCGGGGACATGGCTAACCATGATTAGTTTATACACTCTTCAGAGGTTTGTGCACTTTTCCCTGCAAGACTCGATCTCCTCCGCTTGATTTCTCGCACTACATGGTGTTTGAGAAACGGATGACCGAGACACAGTCTTTCAGAAGCATTAACTCTCTACTCCGGGTAGACCGTACCAACCTACATCCCCTACATCTGCTAGTCTACCTCTTCAAGAGCTCACGCAACTTAATCAACTATGCTAGAGCCCATAGTAGCTTGCGGCTGCACACATAAGTTTCTAGCATGAAAAATCTCATGATCCCTTTGAGCCTGGGTGGCGGTCCATAGGAGAATCACACGGTACCCCGGGATTTCTAGAAATACAGGCAATACTGGGTTCCCCAGGTGCCTCAATCCACCCAGATGTGAATTTAAGTTGCCACCTTAAGTAAACCATTAATTAAACAATCTCACATCTGTCATGGAAACACTCACCCAATCCACGTCTACTAGCATAGCATGGCAATATAAGCAAACATAGAAGTAACTCCCAAAGGTTTGATAATGAACAGGTAATAGGTTCTACCTCATCTACTTCCCAAAACCAATATATTAATCAGATCCTAATCATGCAATTGTTTGAGGATTTGATCTAATGCAATAAAACTGGGTAGTAAAGAGGTATAATCAAAGTGTTACTTGCCTTGCTGATGATCCGTGAAACCTAGATATTCGAAGTAGCAAGCGGCGCACTCCGTGTACTCTATCGCAAACAAACAAGCATATAATAAGCACTCATCTAATGCACAGGTAAAACTCAAATAAGAGATCTAACCAGAAAGTTCAACTTAAGAACTCCGGTTTGCAAAAAAGATCAAATCAAACGAAGCAACGAAAGTCAAATGGCGAAAGAAACAATCTCCGCTTACTAATCTGGACCTAAGTCAAATTTTACAGTAGCAAAAACTTGTTTGAGTTGGTTAAACGGAAAGAGGGTTTCGAGACGAAATTCTAGGCGCTTGAACGCCTAATTCCGATAAACGAGCGAAAAGTTATACTAGAACGAAAATCGGATCAGAAATCGCGATCGAAATAATCGCAGAAAATCCGAGAAAAGAAAAC
>JAHIAM010014526.1:0-19301 GCA_021605205.1 Aegilops longissima | reverse complement strand
TACACTCAACCAACGGAACCAAAATAAAAGATACCCCAAATGCAACAATCCTCGAATCGCCCAATCGGGCACCACTACGATCATCCGAAACGAAACATAGTAACGACCACGCCTCGTCAACTCCCACTTGAGCTGTGGAATCACCCGCACCGCCTCATCGAACCTGCAACTGTTTTGAAGTATCTCGTGAGTCACGGGACTCAGAATCTCACACCCGAGATCAAGACTATTTAAGCTTTAGGGAGGTCATGGTAGTAAAATTGAGCTGCAGAAGCGACTAGCATATATGGTGGCTACTTCAAAAAGAGAGCGAGGAGAGGAGCAAAGCACGGTCGGGAAACTAGTATTGATCAAGAAGTGATCCTAACTACTTACGCCAGCATAACTCCAACACCGGTTCACTTTGACTCCCCGAAAGAGACCACCGGTTACACCGGTTGATGTGTATTTTATTGAGGTCCACTTTAGGTTTTCTACAACCGACATTAACAAATTCCCATCTGCCTCATAACCGCGGCACGGCCAAAGATATAACTCCGCAGGGTGTCCCAACTTAGCCCATTATAAGCTCCACGGTCAACGAGGATTATTCTTCTACCGGAAGACCCGATCAATCTCGAACCCTGACTACAAGACATTTCGACAAAGAATAAAACAAGACCAAAGAAGCCGCCTGAAGGCCGACAACCCGATAGGAGCTGCACATATCTCGCTCTCGTGGCACATCCGGATAAGTCGCTACGAGTAAAACCAACCAAAGTTCCCTAAGGTGGCCCCAAGAAGTGTCGGTTCGGCCAGCACTCAAGGAGCACGGTCCGGAGGGGGTTAAAATAAAGATGACCCTGCTCGCAAAACCCGGGAAAAGGCTTAGGTGGCAAATGGTAAAACCAATGTTGGGCCTTTGACGAGTCTTATTCAAAGCTTAACTGTCAAGGGGTCCCATAAATCACCCAACCGTAAGGAACGCAAAATCAAGGAACATAACACCGGTATGACGGAAACTAGGTGGCAAGAGGGAACAAAACACTGGCATAAGGCCGAGCCTTCCACCCTTTACCAAGTATATAGATGTGTTAAACATAGCAGTATATATATATATATTGTGATATCCCAACAAGTAAACATGTTCCAAAGAGGAACAAAACCCATGTTCCAACAAGGAACAAATTTCGGCTTTCACCCAAACTTAAACAAGCATAAAAGGGCCAAAGTAACGGTAACATGGCCAAAACAAACGGTTTGCAAAATGGTTAGAGCACAAAATAATGGGTGGAATTAAAATAGCAAAATGGAGGCATTAACATAAAGGCATACAAAAGGCCCAACTACCATAAGCCAAAAAGGATAGAAAATATTTCAGGGTATTGAAATCTTGTTCAGATTCGCAAGACATTTAAAACTTGAATCCTCTAAAAGCTTCCTTTCGGCCTCGTAAACTAACTCCTCCAAAACTACCCAAAAGCAACCAAAACACAAAACCAAAGGAAACCACAATAAATCCAGGCAAAATTGCACAAAATCCAAACATTTGGTGCAAAAATGACTGATTGCTAAGATGGCCCCTAATTGCCGGCGGAAGGAATGAGAACCAGGTTTCAAAACCCTTAAAACCAAAATATTGATCCTTATATGAAATTTGGATAAATTGAAACCCCAACATTAAATTTCAATTTTATCCCAATAATCAAAAATAATAAACCACTAAAAGGAGCATTGGATTTTACCAAACCTTAATCAAATTAATAATCCATTTTAATCTACAAAATAAAAAGGCAATTGATAAAAATTCAGAAATTACAAAGATTTTTAAACTTTGGGAAAAGAGGAGAAAGAAAGTCAAGGAATGAAATTACCCGAGGCGACAATTTCGGCCGAAAATGGCCGGTGGCGGTAACGGGGGCTTTTGGGTTTTGGCGTGGAAAGGAGGAAGGGTCCGGGCGCCGGGTTTACGGGGTCGGTGGGCCATCCGGCGGAGGCCGCGGCTTGGGGCCGGGAGGGGAAGGCCCCGGGGGCCTAACTTCGGGACGGCGGGCGGCCTGAGGCCGGCGGCGGAGGGGGGGCTGCACCGGGCGCGGAGGCGCCGGGCCTGGGAAGGGCCGGGCGGGCGCTGGCCGGCCCGGGGCCCGTCCGGGCCCGGCGGGCCGGCGGCGCGGCGACGGGCGGCGGCAACATTGACAGGGCGGCGTTCGAAAGGGAAGGGACGCGGGCGGCGGGGTTTTGTCCGCGCGGGCAAGGCCCGCGGGAGGTTTTTTAGGGTTTCGGGATGAAGATGATCCCATTGGGGAGGTGTTTAAATAGGCATAGAGGAGCTAGGAGAGTCCAAATGAGGTGAACCCCACACGACGGATCGAACGACGGAGAGCATGGAAGGACTTAGATGGGTTAATGGGCTGTTTTGAAGGGGTGGGGCTAAACTTAAAAGAGGCCTTTATGGAAGGTGCGGTTAACCGCTGAGTACCAAACGAGCCCAAATGACCAAACTTGACCGGTGGTCTCCGGTTTATACCCCACTAGACAAACCTCGGTCCCGAACGGTTTAATACCCGCAACCGAAAAACGGAAAAGGGACCCGGAGATAGGAGGTTTGATTCAAAACGACAACAAAAAAATGTCTTAATCATGAGACTAACACGTATGCAAATGCGATGCACATGATGACATAATATAAAATGCAAGACACGAGCAAAATGCAAAAAGGAGAAAACCCAACCACGGAGGGAATATCATATATCAATGCCAAAATGGCAAGAGTCGGAGTTACAAATATGGAAAGTTACTCCGGTGTTACAACACCCACCACTACAAGAGGATCTTCCCCCAGATCAGGACCAAAGAACTCCGGATACTCAACGAGGTGATCCTCGGCCCCTGTGTAGCTTTGGCAATGGTGGACCACTTCACTTTCGGAATTTGATTGACTTGTTGCGAAGTCTTGGCCGCTTTTTCAAGAATAGCAACGGGTGTCATGATAAGAGAGATCTTCTTAAGGTCAATTCTTCGTTGATAGTGCGCTCGGGAGCCTTTGAAGCACTTACTTGGACACGGGAAACACATCCGCACGCAGCAAAGTTGGAAGGAAGCCGTTGATAGGCTTAGATCGCTTTTTTCCCAATGATCTTGAAAGGACCCACGATCAGGGGCAAGCTTCCTTTGATACCGGGTTTGACGTTTTCATTGAGAGACGCGGAGGTAGACATGGTTCCGATTTCAAAAGTCACATCACTTGCTTATCATCATAATAATTTTCCGGGCGACCGGCTTTGAGGATTTCAACAAGACCTTACATTTTTTCCTCGTTGGGATCAAGGCATTCTCCCCTACCGGGCCAAGCCCGGGCCAAGGCCACACCGCCCGGATCGCCCCGATCCGATCGGGCCTCAAATCCCTACCGCTGACCTTTCTCTTTCTTTCCACTAAGTTAAAAATCTTTGTAATTTCGGGAATTTTCATCATGCTATATCTTCGCATCCCGAGATCCATTTTTCCGATAATATGTCAAAATGTTCGCCTCAAGAGTAGCTATTTCATTCCATTGCATCATTTTCATTTGAGCTCATCTTGATGCCCGAAATGCTGTTGGAAGAGTGCAAGGTGGATAGTTTCTGATTTTTAATGAGTTGCACTTTTGTTATTTTTGCTATGATTAATATGTGCATCCTATGAATTTGAGTCCTACATGTGTTTTGTAAAATGCCATGTCATCTTTCCAGTGGTATATGCCATGTATTTTTGTGATCTATGTGGTGACTAGCACAAGCATGCAAAGTAGGTGTCCCAATGTTGCTGATTTCAGCCCTGTTTTAGCTGATTTTGATGCCATGTTTGCTTGATGATACCGAGAGATCTATGCATATTTTGAGATACTTCAGTAAGGGTTTTTGTAAAGCATGACTTGCTCTATCCATCCATGCCTTTGTTTGCAATTATGGGATGCCATAGCTTGAGGTCAATCGAGCCTCACTTTTGCTAAAAATGATTCCTGGCAGATTGTATACGTGTTATTCAATTTTGCCCAGGATGTTGTGGTTGACCCGTATAGGCTATGTTAGTGTTCTTGCCATGGTTGTCTTCTATGTCATGTCTTCTTGATGTATGTATGCTTAGTTTATCATTTGAGGCTCTGTAGGAGTGCATTGAGCTTGTTAGCATGCCATCTCGTTATCAGTTTTTGACATGTCAAGTTGTTGAATCTGTTAACAAGACTTTCAATATTGCCATGAGTGTTACTATATTTTCTAGTCCTTTTGGCTTATGGTCAGTAAGGACTTTTGAAATATGCTTTGAGTAGATTCATGCCATGCCATGTCTTGTTATTTTAAGTTCCTGTAGCATGAAGTTTTGATGCTCAACATTGCAACCTTTACTGTTTTTGCCATGTCCAGCCTGTTACTTTGAGTATTTTTTATGCTTGTTTGAACATGTTATGATGTGAACTAGCCGTAGCTCAGTGCTCATCTTTTGTCGAGCATCATGTGTAGATCACTGCCATGTGCTTTGTTGATACGTTTGGGCAGTAGCTTATTTATTTGTTGCTTGCAAAGTGGCATCATGCTGTTAATGGCAGATTTGGCGCCAATCTTTGTTTTGCTTGCCATTTCCAAACCGGCATCCGATTCCCGTGATCTTTATATCGATTTCAACCAAATTCCTCATCTTTCCAGTGGCATGCTTGGTTTGCCAAGTTGATGCCTGGTTCATCATTTACCTTCCGGAGCGCACATAAGCATTGCATATCGATCTCGCATATCATGTCATGTTTTGCATCATGTGGATTGTGCATTGCACCGTGATTTATTGTGGTTCCTTTGTTTGTGTTGTTGCTTTGGGTAGAGTCGAGACGAGTACGGGAACGAGGAGCCTGTTGAGAACGGCCGAGGATCAAGCTTTCCTCTCGAGAACATTGCGTGCAAGATGATCATACCCTAAAATCACTTCTATCTTTGCTATGCTAGTTGCTCGCTTTTTGCTATGCCTATGCTCGATGCCTACCATTTGCTATATCATGCCACCCATATTGCCATGTCATCTAACCATCCTTTCCTAGCAAACCGCTGATTGGCATGTTTCGTCCGCCCTTTCTTATAGCTTGTTAGTTGCAGGAAGCTGAAATTTGTTCCTTGTTGAACATGGAGTTGTTGTTCCTTCTTGGAACATGTTTACTTGTTGGGGATATCACAATATATATATATATCTGCTATGTTTAACACATCTATATACTTGGTAAAGGGTGGAAGGCCCGGCCTTATGCCCGGTTTTGTTCCACTCGCCACCCTAGTTTCCGCCCATACCGTGTTATGTTCCTTGATTTTTCTCTTCCGGTTGGTGATTTATGGGACCCCTTGACAGTTCGCTTGAATAAGACTGCCCAAAGAAGGCCCAACATTGGTTTTACCATTTGCCACCCAAGCCTTTTTCCCCGGTTTTCGCGAGCCCGAGGGTCATCTTTATTTTAACCCTCCGACCAAAGGTTTCCTTCGAAAGGTGGCCCAAATGGACCTGGGGGCCACCTTGGGGCAACCTGAGGGTTGGTTTTATTCAGCTTGACTTATCCGGATGTGCCCCGAGAACGAGATATGTGCAGCTCCTATCGGGTTTGGCACAATCGGGCGGCTTTGGTGGTCTTGTTTTATTGCGCCGAAATGTCTTGTAGTCCGGATTCCGAGATTGATCGGGTCTTCCCGTGAAGGAATAACCTTCGCCGACCGTGAGAGCTTATAATGGGCTGTTGGGACACCCGGGTTATATCTTTCAAAGCCGTGTCATGTTATGAGGCAGATGGGAATTTGTTAATGTCCGTTGTAGAAAACCCAAAGTGGACCTCAATAAAATACAATCAATCCAGGTGTAACTTGGATGGTCTCTTCTCGGAGTCCGGAAGTGAACACGGTGTTGGAGTTATGCCCGACGGAAGTAGTTCAGGATCACTTTTGATCAATTTATTTACGCGTTTTGCCCTCTCCGCCTTTTTGGGGTAGCCACCATATATGTAAGCGCTTGCGCAGCTCAATTTTACTACCATGACCTCCTAAAGCTTAAATAGTCTTGATCTCGGTGTGAGATTGTAGTCCCCGTGACCTGCTGGAATTTCCAAAACAGGGGTGTTCCGGATGAGGCCTGGGATTCCACCCAGCTCAAGGGGAGTTCGACGAGGAACGTGGTCGCTTACTTATGTTTTCCTTCCAGATGAAAGAGTGGTGCCCGGGCTTGGGACGATTCGGGATCCGTTTAGCATTTGGGGTATCTTTTTATTTTGGTTCCGAGTCGGACCTTGAGTGTACTTTGAATGATGTATGTTAAATTATGTACTGTGGAAGTGGCGATTGTAAGCCAACTATGTATCTTTCCCTTATTTATTACATGGGTTGTGTGAAGATTACCTCACTTCGACCTTTGCTTTCAATGCGTTATTTTCTAAGTCGGGCCTCACACGGGAGATATAAGGATCGGGCGCTATGTTGGTAATCAGAGCCTTCCCCACTTAGGAGCCCCACTTGATTGTTTGTCGACGTTGTTGAGTCTAGAATGGAAAATGTTTTGAGTCTTAGGATTATATATATCGGAGAGATAGGAATTTTTTTGCTTCCCTCCCTTTCGACCTTCGGTGAGGTCTCCCCGACGAGTTTTGACTCTTCTTCCAATTTCACTAAAAATTTTTTTAGGATCACGTTATCTTTGAATCGCCCGATGGTTTTGTGACGAAACATTGTTCTTGGTGCCTCCCGACATTTAGGGGTTGTGGCAGGTCCCGGGGAGTTGAGCCCGAGGTGTTGTCGCCACAATTTTATCGCGGTTCGAATACCGAAGTTTTTGCCGACATCAAATCTCTTTTGTGCGCTTGGTGAGATAACCCCGATAGCCAAAGATCGGGGAAAAGGGAGTATTGCCATGACTTGCATAAATTTTTTCAAGGTCGAGGTACCATTTCCGAGGATTTCTTGGTTATGTTTGACGGATGGAACAAATGATCTAGGTATTGTTAGTTTGGGTGATATATTTTGTGTCCCTGATCCCCAACACCAGACATAACCAGAAAGTTTCGGAGTTTATAGGTGGGAATTTCTAGTAGCTTGGTGATATTCTTTCCCCTGATGTATGATTTGAGATTGGGGTTCAACGCTTAGTGGTCCGCCATTCACCCGATTTAAAAGGGTCGCGAGACGCCTTAAAGAATCCTTGGCTATGCTGATTGGGACGCCTTGTTAGTCATTCGTGACGCCCGCTATAAGTCGGTCTGCGGAGCCCCACCCTAACACTTTGAGCGAAATTCTATCATGTGTTTGTTCCGCCCATTTTAGCAGCCAACCTTTTGTTTTCGGGATATTCGATTTGTTTCTAAGTCAGTTGTTGTTTCCATATTCTTTATCTAAGTAGTTTCACTTATTGGACGGTGGATGATTAACTTTGAATTCATTCGCTCATTCTTGTTCAATGTTTATTGTGAAGACTATATGTTGCAATTTCTATCCGTTGATTCTACTTATCAATTTGTTCATCAAAGGACTAACGGATGTCACCTTCTTCAGATGGCTCCGCCAACGCTCCAATCCGGATCGCAATGATGGGGATCAAACCTCCACCTCCACCTCCACCTCCGCCCCGAGGCCCGGCAAGCTATCATGGCAGCCACCAATGCCAATGCTCGATGATTTTGCAGCTCTTGCAAGAACGATTTGGGGCAAGGCAATCAAGGCAATCAAGGCAATCAAGGTCAAGGCAACAATCACCACACTTTGCTTCCTCCCGGGGCTAATCACCAAGTCTTTCCCGGGTTGAGGCAACAGACCCGATGATTGGTTAGTGGACATCCGAAGCACTTTGACGGAAAGAATGTCGAATTGAGGACTTTGTCAAGTTTGCATCGTTTCAACTCAAAGATCAATGCTGGAGTGGTTCCAAAGAATACAAAGATTCCAGAGGAGGTCGGTATTACTCGGGATGAGTTCCCCGGATTTCCCGAGCTCATCACATTCCAAGAGTGTTGTTGAGAGCAAGCGGGAGGAGTTCCGCAATCTCAAGCAAGGCACCATGTCTGTCATCAATACAATATCCAGCCCAAGCTCCCGGCTTTGCTAAGCAAGATGTACCTGGGAAAGGAGTAGGATCTATCGCCTTGGAGGTGGTTGAGAGAAGATCTGCAATTATTTTGGCTGTTTGAGCCGATAAGTATGATGATTTCTACAACATGGCACTTGCAAGAAGCAAAGACAAATTTCAAATGCGAGGCTTCAAGAAGAGAATCAGGATGCGTTCACCCTCCCTCGCCCTCAAGTGGCAGCCAAGCAGCAAAGTTTTATCCGCCCTCCTCCGCTCCTGGCCATTTTACCAAAAGAAGAACTCAGGTGGCCGGGATCTTCCCACCCACCCAACCCAAGCTATCGAACAAGTCTAATTCTCAAGCTCCAAGGTCAAGTGCTCCTTACCACCGCCCGCTTGAGGTCACTTGCAACAAGTGTCCAGAAGGGTCACTATGCAACAAGTGCCAACCGAGGCGCCTTCCGCCCTCCTCCCCGTGAAATCTTCGCAATGCAAAGGGTCAAGCACAATCCCAAGTATGCCAAGGTCAATATGATGAATGCAGCTCAAGCGAGGATTCTTCCGATGTGATCATGGGTAATCTCTCGCAATGATATTCCGCAAAAGTCTTATTTGATACCGGTGCTTCGTGATTGTTTCATGTCAAGACCGTTACCAAGCATGAATTCACTTCTTTCATTTGGGAAACCCATGGATGTCATTTCTCCGAAACTTTGAGCTCCGGGCTTGGTGGTTCCGGATGTTTCCATCAAGATGGGCGATTATAGGTTTTTGGCTAAACCAAATTGTCCTTGGTGACCGGATATTGATCTTATTCTCAATGGATCGGGTTTTATCGGACAAAGCTCACTTTGATTGTGCGGTGGAAATTCAATTGACTCATTCTTCTAATGATGTGATCATTTATGCCTCTCGTGATGAAACCATTCGGGTTGTTTTCTCTCAATGAGAAGGGCAATTGAATGCCATTCTCGATTCCAAATGCTTAGAGTAACCAAGATGTCTTTCCAAGAGCTTCCGGATGCCTCCTCACTTGGGTGATTTTGGTCGCATTTCCGGATCTAGATCGCCCCACGATCAATACTTAGTCTTTCTCGCGACTTTGTTCCCACTGTGGCGCACTCCGGGAGCATTTGGTTTGGTCACCCATCCCCGACACTACTCCAAGTGGAGCACGCTTAACTTTGGAGTTCTCGAATGGGTTTTAAAAGAAGGAATTCCTTATTGATATGAGTAGTCTATCATCCCTAATAAGCCGGCTATCACATACACCCCCACTCGAGGAACCGACGCCTGGCCGGGCCAAGGAACGCCCTCTTGGCACAAACGTCCGGTTTCCCCGGGACATGTGCCAATGCCGGTGCCACGACGGGTCACAAACGCCATGAACAAACATGACCACGACCGTCCCAAACCATCCGGGAACCGCGAGGGTCGGCTCGAACCAACTTGTAACGCCCACACACCCGCCCGGTGGTCGCATTCCGGGATCTAGGACTGCCCCACAGATCAATATTAGTCTTTTCGCGACTTTGTCCTCACTGTGGCGACCCGGAGCAACTTTGCTTGGTCACCCATCTCGACACTACTCCAAGTGAGCACGCTTAACTTTGGAGTTCCGGTCCAATGGGCCCCCTTAAAAGAAGGAATTCCTTATTGGTATGAGTAGTCTATCATCCCTAATAAGGAAGTATCACATACCCATGTAATACATAAGGAACAAGATACATAGTTGGCTTACAATCGCCACTTCCACAATACATGGGTAAAACATTACATCATACAGATACAATCAAGGTCCGACACGGAACCAAAATAAAAGAAGACTACCCCAAAGCTACACAGATCCCCGATCGCCCCAACGGGCTCCACCATCGATCAATAAACGAACAACACAATGAATAAGATCTTCATCGAGCCCTCCTTGAGCTCAGGCATCACCCGCACGGTTTATCGGCACTGCAAACTGGATTTGAAGTATCCGGAGCCACGGGACTCAAAGAATCTCACACCAAGATCAAGACTATTTAAGCTTAAAGGGTAGGGGTAGTGAGGTGGAGCTGCAGCAACTAGCATATATGGTCAACATACGCAAATGAGAGCGAGAAGAGGAGGAAAGCACCGAACAACTATGATCAAGAAGTGATCCCGAACTCCCTTACGCCGAATAACCAAAACCGTGTTCTCCTTCGATCAACCCCAAAAGAGACACTCACGGTTACCAACACGGTTGGTGTATTTTATTTAAGATCAACTTCGGTTTTCTACAACCGACATTAACAAATTCCCTCTCCCACATAACCGCGGCACGGCCAAAAGTTCAAAACCCCGCAGGGTGTCCCAACTTAGCCCATGATAAGCCTCGCGATCAACAAGGATATTCTTCTCCCGGAAGACCCGACCGCCCGAATCCCGCCACAAGACATTTCACACAAAAAAACAAGACCAAGAAGCCGCCGGATTGGCCGACAAATCCCGATAGGAGCTGACATATCTCGGTCTCGGGCACACCGGATAAGTAAGCCACAAAAAACCAACCCTCGAAGGTTCCCGAGGGGCCTCCCAGGGTTGCCCGGTTCGGACCAACACTGAAGGAGCAACCGCCCGGGGGCTAAATAAAGATGACCCTGCCCAAACCCAAGGAAAAAGGGTTAGGTGAGGCAAATTAAAACCAATGTTGGGCCTTTGCCGGAAAAGTCTTATTCAAAGCGAACTGTCAAGGGGGTCCCATAAATCACCCGACCGTTAGGGACGCAAAAAATCCGGGAACATAATACCGATATGACGGAAACTAGGGCCAAAGAGGAACAAAACACTGCATAAGGCCGAGCCTTCCACCCTTTACCAAGTATATGATTAATAAATAAGATATATTGTGATATCCCAACAAGTAAAAACATGTTCCAACAAGGAACAACATCTCCATGTTCCAACAAGGAACAAACTTCATCTTCACCGCAACTAACAACGCTATAAGAGGGCTGAGAAAGCGGTAACATAGCCAAACAACGGTTTGCTAGGAAAGGATGGTTAGAGGCTTGACATGGCAATATGGGAAGAATGATAAGCAAGTGGTAGGCATCGCAGATAGGCATAGCAAAAGAGCGAGCAACTACAAGCAAAGATAGAAGTGATTTCGAGGGTATGGTCATCTTGCCCAAATCCCGAAGGAAGAAGAACAAATCCATGAAGAAGACAAACGGACGGTCGAATAATCTCACAACTCCGAACGGAAACCGGCTAAAGAAAAACCGAAAGAAGCAAACAACATAGTAAACAACCAATCATAAACATGGCATGATGCACAACCAAGTATGATGCATGTCCGGTTTATGAGGCATGGCATGGCAATATGCACAAACAACACTACAAGTTAAGGGATTTTGCAACGAAGTTGCATATTGACGGAAAACACCACATCAATTATTTAGTTTCTCCCGATTAGGTACTCAACAATATTAAATGTTGTTAAACATGGCAAGAGGTGAAGCATAATGAAACTACCTATCTAGGCAAGTTTAAATGAGGCCGGAAACAACAACAACAATTCCAAAATCCCCATATGCAAATTATGGATTCGGAACAGATCTGACCTAAAGCATATTTTAGAGTTGTTAAACATGCAAAGTAAAGCTACCATGTTAAACTAGGCATTTTAAGCAAATTAATACAAATAACAATTATAACCATTTAAATTTGGATCATTGATGCGGATGACATGAGCAAGTTTTTATGCAATATTATGAAAACGTTGACAAGAGCATTATGAAGCATTATGTCACCGTGGTGGAAAAAGGGTGCCACGGCAACGAATCCAAAATGGTGCCACGGCAAATATCGGTTCCGAAGCTCCAATCGAGATATCGTGCAAAGGAAAACGGACGGAAGGAGCCGCAAGATGGTGGGTGATCCCATTACCGGTTCCCACGGAACGGTGGTATGGCAAAAGAGGGGCATCGCAAGGATGATTCAACGGCGGTCGCCACGGGTTATACCTTAAGCGCAGCAACGGGACGGAAAGCGCCAAGAGGGAAGGAGTCGCTCACGGGTCGCCGAGGGAAGTAGAGGAAGAAGCGTTATCGCGATGATCACCGAGGGGGGGGCACGTCAGAGGAAGTCGGTTCACGCTCGGGGTAGGGTACATTCGCCCCGGGGAAGTTGTTCCGTCCCGTGGATGTTCGGGGTCCACGGGTCTTCGAGGGTCGAACGGTGGGGTGACGCCGGGGTACTTGTTGTTACGGTTCGGTGGTCGCCGGTCAGTGGTACTTGGCGCTTTTAAGACGGTAGAGGTACTTGGGAATCCCGAACGGGCTTTTCGGCCGTAGGGGTTACTTGTCGTTATCCACTTTGGATGTAGTCGCTCCCATGTAGACGAACTTGACGGAACCAAGGGGTATTGACGAACATCGGGTAGTTTAACTTGGCGGCCTTTGAGGAACCCACTGCGGTATTTTCCCGGGGGCGCAGCAAAACGGTGTTGGGCAACATGGCAGCCACGGTTCAACCAAAGAGGCAGAGGCGGGCAGGGCCCATCCGGTCCCCGGGCCGGCCGGAACCTCCGGCGGCATGGCGCAGGACCTCCCGAGGTGGGGCGCCGGAGTCAAGATGCTGCAGGAGGGGAAGAGGCGGATGGGGTGTTCAAGAGCCAAGACGCGAGGTCGACGGGAAAGTGCAAGGAGGAGGCGGAAAGGCGCAGCCCTCGGGCACCCGGGAGGAGGGGGCGGTAGAGGAGGGGGACGGAGACGAGGGGGGGGAGGCGGCCAAGGCCCAAAGGTGGGAGAGGGCGGGAGGAGGGCGAGGTTTCCAGGGATCCGGGGCAGATGCTCGAGGAGGTGAGCGGGGAGGAGAAGAGAGGGCGGCAATGGAGGGATCGAGCAGGGAGGTGAGGAGAGGGAGAGAGGCGGGAGGGAGAGGAGGCGGGGGCCAGGAGGAGGGGGAGGGCGACGGGCCGAGGGGAGATGGGACGGTGGAGGAGGGGGCCAAAGGCGGGCGCAGGAGGAGGACGGGAGGAGGAGAGATGGGCTGGGGCCGGGAGAGATGGGCTAGGGTTTAAGGAGGGGCGGCGGGCCATGGCGGCCGCAGATGGGCCAAGGAGGCCTTGGGCCAAAGGAGGGGAGGGCCGGGAGGGGAGGAGAAAGGCGGGCCCTGTGGAGGAGAAAAGGGCCAAGGTCTTCTAATAATTAATGGAAAAGAAAAATAAAGATAAGAAAAGAAGGAAGGTTAGGGAAAGAATTTGGACATGATTATTTTCCTGACTCACAAAAATGTGAGGAATTTAACAAAAATGACCCGGGATTTTTGGTGGAACTCCAAAATGATAGAATAATAATGACAAGGTTTTGAGGTCAAACTTGAAGTAGAAGGGCATGGGATTTATGCAAAAGTTAAGGTGAATTCCACTTAATGGAATATTTTTAATATAGCTCCCTTAATATTGGGAGGATATTTATAAAGAGAAGTCACCATGTGAATCCTCTTTAAATGGATCAAAAATCCATGCAATTTATTTAGAAGAGTTTTAAAATAAAGGATGGCATGATGGCATGATGCAATGCAAGAGCTGACATGATGAAAGCAACACAAAACAAATCCACGACAAAAACTCGAAACCCCGAAGGCAATCAAGCTCCGCCTTGGGGCGCCACAACACTCCAACTACGAGAGGATCTCGCCCCCTGGATGGCACCGGAGAAAAGCGGAAGAAGAAAGAAAACAAAATTGCCCCGACAAACGAAAGTGAAACCAAAGAACCTTGAGAGGTTGAACAAAATGTAAGAAAGAAAAACAACAAGATGAACAAAGTTGAAAAACACTCTAGAAAAGAGGAACAAGGGATACGACAAAACCAAGAGGTTTAGAGATAAGATAGATATTGAAACCACTCCCTTAAATGGATAATGCAAGAAAAGAACATGATCTTGGCAAAACGAGACGATGGGTCAAAGAGCAACATCACAATGCCTCCAAACGAAAAGAATAGAATCAGATTGGGGATAAAGGGATGGAGAAGAAAATGACAACTTCTACCACCAATGAATTTGAATGAAGCATCCTTACAAACAAGGATAAAACGGAGTTGTTTGAAAAAACAACAACGGAAAGAATAAGCTTGTAGGGGCTTATGAAAACATCTCAAAATTATGAGGTGAGGCCACCAACGGAAACAAACGATTGAATTAAGATCAACAAGAAGATGAAACTTATATCACCGGGAGGACAAATGAAGAACTTTCATTTATAAGCACCATAATCCGGACATTCCTTAGGGAAAGGCTTTAGGTGAAATATAGCCCAAGACAACTCCAATGAAGAGATTGATGGATTTAAAATACCTCATTCTTGACAACATGTGAAACATGAAACACAACTCAAATTGTCGAGAATGACATAATACCACCTCAAAAGGTAAGATCGAAAAGAATTGCACTTCGAATGCAAGATGAAGAATGTTGAACTCCTCAAAACAAAACATGTGGAGCACCATGTTCAATTTTGAGTATAGCTTGGATCATAACTCCAGAGAAATTTGAAGAACAATTCGGAAAGAAATGAACCTTTGACGAACCCCATGTAGAGGCCTCCATGAAGAACTCCTAGACAAAAAGGATGATACAAGAAAGAGAAGAAAAACACAAGGTGAAGCCTTGCAAAGGATAAGATGAAGCTTTGAAATGATATAACCGGAAAAACTTTGAACTCCGGAAAGAAAAATGAATAAATGAAATCAAGAATTTTGACGATCCTCCAATAAGGAATTGAATTTACTCGATGGAACAAGAATAAGAATTACATTATGTTGATCCTTCATCAATTAAATTGATGACAAGCAATGGATTTGGCATACTACTTATTCTCGGAAAAAAAAAATTACGAAGAGATATACAAACTTGAGAAGGTATTGATGGAACCACCGGGATTTGGAAAACAAGAGTTGAACGCTTGAATGAATCATTCCAAATGATGGGCTCGATAATCAAACTGAAAAGACTCAAATGCTCCGTGGTTAAAAGAATTTCACAATCAAAATAATTATGAGAGGATGGCAAAGCTAGAACCATGAATCTTGAAGAGAATAAGCAAGATTAAAGAGAAACTTTCGGTCTTCAAAATTGAGAATGACGACGAGAAACATCACCATGAATTATTGGCACCCGAATGAAAATTAGAAAGGTTGAACCAACAATGAAAATAATTTGAAAGATCTTGGAGAAGAATGACGATGATAATTCATCCTTGCCAAACTTTGCAATGAATTTGGGAATAGCTCTGAAAATTAGAAGAGCGTAAGATCCCGAAAAGACCTGGGGTTAGGGCCCACTCAAAAGAACCACCCTGAACAATTGTTTGAAATAGATATTGCACCGTAGAATTAAATGGCTTGAATGAGGTAGCATCCTCAAAAGAACTTGAGTGAATTGAGAATGGAAACTAGAATCTTCCGAGATATCTTCAACACTCCTAACAATTGAATAGCAGAAGTGAATGATTAGGAGAACACCGCATGAGAAAGCATTTGAAATGATGAAAAGAATAATCAACAATCAAAACTTGACTTAAATCCACCGGAGAAGAAAATTAGAATGGAACAATGATAAGGTTAAAGCTTCCTTCCCTTCATGAGAAATCACCGGATAAAACATTAAAGGAAAAGAATGAAGAAACTTCACTAATAAAAATGGATACTTGATTAAGAAATCTGAGTCCTTGAAGAAAAGGTGGAGGGCGGGAAAACAAAACAACTTGGGTCGCAAATGTTGAAATGATCAATCCACTTGAAGAGAAGCACGGTTGAAAAGAATTGAGATGACAAGCCGGATCAAGAAGGATTAGTATTCAAAGCAATATGAGAACACCACTTGAAAGGTATGGAATCAACACTTGGCATCCAACCAATACCACAAAACAAAACAAAACAAAGGATTGGCTTCAAGAATGAGGAACAAACACATGATAGAGATTTCCCCAAAGTGTTGTGGGGGCCCACGACACGACGAAGCGGACGCCAATAATGACAAACAAGACGCCCCAATCAGCATAGCCAAGGATTCTTTAAGACGCTCCACCACAAATCGACCGGAATGGGCGGAACTAGACGTGAACCCCAATCTCAAATCATACATCCGTTGAAAGAATATCCCGTAGCTACTAGAATTTACCTATAAACTCCCAAACTTTCTGGTTATGCAACTGGTGTTGGGGAACAAACAAAATATATCACCCAAACTAACAATACCTAGATCCACCGATCCATCCCAACACATAACCAAGAAATTCGAAATCGTACCGACCTTCAAAAAACATCCGTTATAAAGTCATGGCAATTCCCGACTCGCCACAAAGATCGGGCTATCAGGGTTATCTCACCAACAACCGGAAAAAGAGATTTGGGTCGGAAAACCTTTGTATTCCGAATCGAACGATAAAATTGTGACGACAACACCGGAGCTCAACCCCCGACACCGCCACAACCCCTAAATGTCGAGGCACCAAGAACAATGTTCTCGCACAAAACCATCGAACGATTCCAAGATACCCACGTGATCCTAAAAAATTTTAGTGAAATTTGAGGAGAGAAAGTCAAAACTCTACGCCAGATACCTCACCAGAGCGACGAAGGACCGAGGAGTAAAAAGAATCCTACCTCCGATATATATAATCCTAAGACTCAAAACATTTTCCGCTCTAGACTCAACAACGCCAAGAACAATCAAGTAGGGGCCCAGTCGGGAAGGCTCGATTACAACTTGAACGCCTCGATGCGGCTATATCTCCCACGTGTCGAGGCACGACTTAGAGGCATAACCGCATTGAAAGCAATGTCGCAAGTGAGGTAATCTTCACACAACCCATGTAATACATAAGGAACAGAGATACTAGTTGGCTTACAATCGCCACTTCACACAATACATGGGTAAAACATTACATCATACAGATACAATCAAGGTCCGACTACGGAACCAAAATAAAAGAAGACTACCCACAAGCTACATTGCATCCTCGATCGTCCCAACTGGCTCCACTCATCATCAATCAAACGAACAACACAATGAATAAGATCTTCATCGAGCTCCTTGAGCTCGGTGCATCACGCACGGTTTCATCGGCACTCGATACCCAACTTGAACGCCTCGATGCGGTTATATCTCCACGGTCGAGGCACGACTTAGAGGCATAACCGCATTGAAAGCAATGTCGCAAGTGAGGTAATCTTCACACAACCCATGTAATACATAAGGAAGAGATATAGTTGGCTTACAATCGCCACTTCACACAATACATGGGTAAAACATTACATCATACAGATACAATCAAGGTCCGACTACGGAACCAAAATAAAAGAAGACTACCCCACAAGCTACTGATCCCCGATCGTCCAACTGGCTCCACTATCGATCAACTCAAACGAACAACACAATGAATAAGATCTTCATCGAAGCTCCTCCTGAGCTCGTGCATCACCGCACGGTTTCATCGGCACTGCAAACCGGATTTGAAGTATCTGTGAGCCACGGGACTCAAAGAATCTCACACCCGAGATCAAGACTATTTAAGCTTAAAGGTAGGACGGTAGTGAGGTGGAGCTGCAGCAAGTTTATAGCATATGGTGGCTACATACGCAAATGAGAGCGAGAAGAGGAGGCAAAGCACGGCCGAACAACTATGATCAAGAAGTGATCCTGAACTCCTACTTACGCCGACATAACCCAAAACCTGTTCTCTCTCGATCAACCCCAAAAGAGACCACTACTTACAAACGGTTGGTTATTTTAATTAAGATCAACTTCGGTTTTCTACAACCGACATTAACAAATTCCATCGCCACATAACCGCGGCACGGCTTCAAAGTTCAAACCCGCAGGGTGTCCCAACTTAGCCCATGATAAGCTCGCGATCAACGGGATATTCTTCCCGGAAGACCCGATCAGCCCGAATCCTGCCACAAGACATTTCACAAGAATAAAACAAGACCAGAAAGTCACCGGATGTGCCGACAAATCCGATAGGAGTCGCACACTGGTCTCGGGCACAACCGGATGAGCCGACGCCGGGTTGGCATAAACCCTGTTGCTGGCCCGGACATCGCCGTTTGGACCAGACTAAAGGAGAACCGCCCGGGCTAAATAAAGATGACCCTCGCCCCGAAACCCAAGGAAAAGGGGCATAGGTGAGGCAAATGGTAAAACCAATGTTGGGCCTTGCCGAAAAGTCTTATTCAAAGCGAACTGTCAAGGGGGTCCTATAAATCACCCGACCGCTAGGGACGCAAAACCGGGAACATAACACCGTATGACGGAAACTAGGCGCAAGAGGAACAAAACACTGCATAAGGCCGAGCCTTCCACCCTTTACCAAGTATATAGATGCATTAATTAAATAAGATATATTGTGATATCCCAACAAGTAAACATGTTCCAACAAGGAACAAACTCCATGTTCCAACAAGGAACAAACTTCATCTTCACCGCAACTAACAACGCTTATAAGAGGGGCTGAGAAAGCGGTAACATAGCCAAACAACGGTTTGCTAGGAAAAGATGGTTAGAGGTTTGACATGGCAATATGGGTGGCATGATATAGCAAGTGGTAGGCATCGAGCATAGGCATGGCAAAAGAGCGAGCAACTAGCAAGCAAAGATAGAAGTGATTTCGAGGGTATGGTCATCTTGCCTCAAATCCGAAGGAAGAAGAACGAATCCATGAAGAAGACAAACGGACGAGTCAATGAATCTCACAACTCCGAACGAAACCGGCTAACGAGAGAAGCAAACCGAAACAAACAAACAACATAGTAAACAACCATCACATAAACCATGGCATGATGCACAAACAAATATGATGCATGTCCGTTTAAATGAGGCATGGCATGGCAATATGCACAAACAACACTAAAGTTAGTGGAGCTCAATATGCAACGGGTTGCATATTGACAAAACACCACAACAATTATTTAGTTCTTCCGATTAGGTACTCAACAATATTAAATGTTGTTAAACATGGCAAGAGGTGGAGCATAACAAAACTACCTAACTAGGCAAGTTTAAATGAGGCCGGAAACAACAACAACAATTCCGGAAAAATCCTCATATGCATATTATGGATTCGGTACAGATCTGACCTAAAGCATATTTTAGAGTTGTTAAACATGCAAAGTAATGCTACCATGTTAAACTAGGCATTTTTCTACCCCATTTACATATATAATTTATTTAAAATGGAGCTACGGTTATTTAGTTATGAAATAAATCATTTTAGCATGGCATTGAAAT
>JAHIAM010014525.1:0-17528 GCA_021605205.1 Aegilops longissima | reverse complement strand
AACCATCGGGTTCTGCTGTGGAGTCCGGCGAAAGTCCGGAGGACGCCTTTGTGGCGCCCCGAGCCTCCCGATGGGTCCTTCTGGGATCCCACTCGGCCCTCGGCGCGTAGAGGGTGGGGCGGCGGTCGATGGAGTCTACATCCGACGAGCCAACGACCCGCCAATGAAGGGAGATCATCACCGGCCGGACTACAGCAGCATGCGGCATTAGAATGACACTATGTGACGCAGAAAAGAAATTATAAATCATTCAGAACTGGATACTTACGATCTCGCCGAGGCCTGGCCTCAAGGCCATTCTTCCTCGCCAACGCTGATGTTGGCAGAGCTGTCCGGGAATAGTCCTTCCTCTTGACCCTCCGCCTCCCCGCTGGGGGAAGCCTTCCTCTTCCTCTCTCCTCCGAGAGAGTCCTCTTCCTCCTCCTCATTTTCGGGAGGAGTCAGCCCTGAGTCATCGGACACTGAAAACAGGCACTCTTTTCGAGCACCCGTGGCCTCCTTCTTGCCTTCTTTCTCCGCACCACGCAAGGTGCGGAACCAGCAGCCTCGCTTAGACGAGCCGCCCATCGGATTTTCTCGGCATAGGAGCCGGACAGTAATCTGCTCCGCCTTCTTCATCTAGTCCTGCCAAAGGAAAAGGGAAATTAAAACCCGATAGAGTCAAACTATGGAAAACGAGTGTCCCAGAAGGGGTAGAATCACTTACCTCGCCACCAAGGCCATGAAGCTAAATCCATGATCTTCAACATGGATGCGGGCTTTAGCTTTTGAACAGCACTCTTCCAGCGCCTTCAGACGTTGTGTCAAGAGCTTGTTCAGCGCTCGGTGCTGTTCCGGATCGAACTCCCATAGATTGAATGCCCGCTTGGCATGGGAGAATCCGCGACAAGCATGACTTGACCACGCTAACCAGCCCGAGCTTCTTCACCAGCTTCTTGATACAGGTTTGGAGTCCCGCTGCTCTTTCAAACTGCCCCACAAGAAGCCCTTCTTCCAGAGGTGAGCTGCGTGGGGATACCAGATCTAAACTCGGGGCCGCCGCCATTTAGGGTCACGCTGCTCGGTGATATAGAACCACCCCGATTGCCACCCTTGACGGATTCCACGAAGGCCCTTCAATCAAAGGACGCTGGGCATCTTGCCCAACATGGCGCCCAAGACTCCGCTTGAATGCTCCTTCACTACCTTCGCTTGACATTGAAGGTCTTGAGCCACAAGTCAAGTGGGGCTGGATGCAGAGGAAGGCCTCGCACATGACGATAAACGCCGAGATGTTGAGGATGAAGTTCGCGCCAGATCATGGAAATCCATGCCGAGTAGAACATGAGCCCCTGACAAAGGGGTGAAGTGGAAAGCCCAGTCCATGGAGGAAGTGGGAAAGAAAGACAACCTCTCATGGGGCCTGGGTGGGATGAGCTGCCTCGTCGGCAGCCGGTGCGCGATATCGCCGAAAGGTATCCGCGCCAAGAAGCTTGGCGATTTGCTCCTCCTTAACGTGGAGGCCAACCATTTACCTCCCGCCCGGACATGGTCGGAGAAGGTTGAGACGAGATGCGCGAACTTGGGCGCTGGAGCTCGAAAAGCCGGAGATGGATAAGCAAAGGAGGAAGAAGGCGAGGTGAGAAGGTGAATCTTATCCCTTATATGGGCGGGCTAAGTCTTACGCGCCCCCACCGCCCGGTAAAACTCGCTATCTCCTGTTGCCACCATCAATGACGCGTTGGTTACCCACGCCTGTATTGATGAGAACTCGGATTAAGGGGAAACACGATCTCGCTCGACAAGACGCGTTAAGAAACCGCTCGCTAAATGCGCTTAAGGTGGTAAAGTAAAAACAATTTGAGTAATGGCTTGGTAGTGGTGTGACGCCATGCCACGGAAAACGCCAGCAGATTGAACTCGTATATATTATTATTCTCTACGGTGGAATGTGGAATTTATTTTGCGAGCCGACACTATCCTGGTGTTCACAATCTTCTATCATTTGGAGGAGGAACCCGCTTTGCAATGCCAAGCAATATACACGCCGGACTTATCGCCATTGAAGCCTGGTTCAGGGCTACCGAGGAGTCCTCGATTAGGGGTGTCCGGATAGCGGACTACCATCATCACCGAACTATCATCCGCCGGACTATCATCATCGACCGGACTCCAAGACTATGAAGATACAAGATTGAAGACTTCACCCCGTGTCCGGATGGGACTTTCCTTGGCGTGGAAGGCAAGCTTGGCGACACGGATATGTAGATCTCCTACCATTGTATCCGACTCTATGTAACCCTAGCCCTCTCCGTGTCTATATAAACCGGATGGCTTTAGTCCGAGGACTACAATCACAACAACCCTTACAATCATACCATAGGCTAGCTTCTAGGTTTAGCCTCCTTGATCTCGTGGTAGATCCACTCTGTAAACATCCACAATATCAATATCAATCAAGCAGTGACGTAGGGTTTTACCTCCATCAAGAGGGCCCAACCTGGGTAAACATCGTGTCCCTTGTCTCCTGTTACCATCCGCCTAGACGCACAGCTCGGGACCCCTACCCGAGATCCGCCGGTTTTGACACCGACAAATACTATTCGCATGTGCCCTCAATGACTAGCCCAACTCGGGCTTGTCGCTGCTTAACCTCGCAGCGATCCGCAAGCACACGACACATAATTTTGCAAGATGACAAGAAACCTTTAGATTTCTCACCACAACTACAGCCATGTACAACACAGCCCGCACAATATGTAGACGATAGCCAATCCAGCATGTTTGCCGGAGTCTGGTCACATGCATGGACGAACTGGATCTTCCGTGGTCTTGCGTGGATCGCCCAGCACCAACGTAGTACAACACTTTCTAGTACTATCGCCGCCTCTCTTCTATTAAGCCACCCGACTTGCGGGCCGGGAGTGTCCTATGGTCGCTTCTCAATTGTTGCCCCACATGTGTGTGCGAACGCAATATGACGCTGCTCCATTCACAGTAGCAGCATGCCGCATCACCGACCGATCAGATGGGGTGCGACGCGGACGCCGACGGGCGGTCAGTATACCTGCGACATGTGTGCCGCTGCTTAGATGCTTTGCTCCATGGCGCGGGCGCAATCCATGGATACAAAATTAGTATACCGATACTATTTAAAAGTCGAGGGCGGGCTTTTCATGCCCGATAGGCGGCGGACAGTTCCGCCTAGTCGGTTCTCGACAGAGATGCGAAGACGAGGGAGTAGGCTGCGCAAACGTAGGGTTGTGTGATTTGATAGCGAAGTTACCGCTGGATGTGGGGGCCTCGTGATTTGACTTGCCATTATGTCCTTGTTGAAGAGAGTAAAATTTTCTCCTAAGTGATGACTAACCTTATAGCTAACCTTGTTGTAGTACGAGTGACTAAGGATGACTATGTATGACATGCCAACATCGATAGCCTAACGCACCATGTTAAATCTCCATATGCTGACAAGGCGCGACGCGACAAATGTGGTAGGTGCGACCATGATACGGGTGCTGCAGCCCTTGGATCTGAGATCAAACGGTCGCATGCTAAGTTGGTAGAATAACCCTCCCGCGGCAACCGGCAAATTTCCTCCCGCGGGCCGGAGTAGGTTTCTCGGTTTGCATGCGGGTTTAATGGAGGCGAGGAGGTGTGTTCAGCCGGACGCAAAGGATGGCGCAATACTATTCGACGGACAACTACAACTAGTATATTATAAAAACAAAGAAGAGTAGTAGAGATAGAGATAAGAATAGAGACTAGAGAGGAGCATCGCTCACTACTTGTGGCTACTCTCGCGCCTCCATTCGGCGTGTCAAGAACGCCCCTACAGCCACTCCTCCGTGCTCCATTCAAGGGACTGTTGACATTTGGGAGCGTGATTTCGCGATCGCTAGCAGCCACGACTTCACCGACGATTTACTTCTTCCCGACCTTGGCAACCTCTTCCTCAATGACATGGGCGATAACCTCAACGCCAATGGTGCTGCTCCCCTGCAATCGTATGTGTTTCGTCCTTCCTGCTCAAATCGTGGTAGAATTCATGTTTCTAGTCTGTGTCCTAGACTCGACCTGTTCATCTACTATGCTAGTCCGAATGATTAGTTTAATCTCTCATATAGCCGTCATGATTTATTTTGTAGTAAATCTCGTAGTAACTTGCTCATATATTCAATCGGGCGGAACGCCCCTACAGCCACTCCCGCTTTATGGACGGCCTGGTCGATGCCTCCAAGGAGCCCTTCGCTCATCGCTATGAGTGCCCGTGCCGCTTTTTAGGTTCGGCCAGCGACATCGCATCACCCGACGCAGCGCGGCGGGCGATCACTACTCGCCCTTGGCGAAGAACATCAAGTATGAGACATGCTACTCTTCACCGCGCCGGAGTCATCGGAGGATCAACGCCGCCGCTAGTCTCGGAGGAGGACGACGCCGCCTTCCTCTTGATCGTGGCCACCGGCGAGGCCCGAGCAGGCCGCCGCCAGATCTCTCAGTGTGCGCCAGGGGCGACGCCGCTAACGCCGACATCGACACGAGGTCGATGTACGGTGCGTGCTCACTATTACTACCTCGGAGGTCCATGGACGGCGACATCGCTACATCAAGCTGACTTGGAGTCCGCCGCTGGGACCTTCCCACCGATGTGGACATGGAAGACGATGGTATTATTTGACCCCAACAATGTGCATGGGGACTCCAAGGAGGTTCACCGACATATGCATTACTAAGTTAAATGTTGATCATTAGTCTTCGCCAATGTAATCCGCTGTCTAAGCATGTGGAGACTTCCATGCATGATCATGCTCTATTGGAGTATCGCGATGAATAAAAGTGTATCCATTTATGGTTTAGTCTAGAATCTTCCATGTATGAATTTTACTACAAGACCGTGAAAGACTTATGATGAACCATTTCTGAAAGCACAATAAGAGTTATTTCTTCACAAGTTTTGGATGCAGTTTGAATAGTTGAACGCTTTTGTTTGTAAAAGATACTTTTTTATCTATTTCACCGGATGTTGCTGAGATGTAGAGATGAAATAATATCCAAGAAACCTATCGATGCCTGTTACACATGAGATGACCCCACATCCTTTGTCAAAATAAACAACACCCCGATCAATGCATTTCACTCTTCCGCAAACTGACGGCACCTTACTTGTTCCTATTAAAGCTTAAGCTTGCCACATAGGCATAAAGTCCGATGTGGCAAGTTAATCAAGAAGAGGGAGACTAGAATGGTGACCCAAGGAAGAAACGGTGCTAAGCGCTGTACCTACGTGAAAAGACAATTTTGAGTCTATAGCTAATTAAATGAAGCAAACTTAGCAACACCATTTCATTGGAAGAGGTCACCTTGGCAAATGCAATACTAGTATTTCAGAATCCTATATATAAGAACGCTTTTGGCACTACACTAGTGTCAAAAACGCTCTTATATTATGGGACGGAGGAGTACGAAGAAAGAGATAGAGAGGAGTAAAAAATACACTTATAGCCAACCTTATAGCCAACCTTCTTGTAGTATGAGTGACTAAGGATGACTATGTATGACATGCCAACATCGATAGCCTAACGCACCGTGTTAAATCTCCATATGCGCGATCGCATGAAACGCGACGCCGTCGTGGTAGGCGCGACTATGATATGGGCTGCCGGCAGCCCTTGGATCTGAGATCAAACGGTCGATGCTGTTGCTGAAAATTTGCGTAATAACCTCCGTGATAGGATATTCACCCATTGGTCTAGAATCACGCCATGCAACCGCTCGATCTCCAATCCAAGGGCTCTCGAAGCCCGTGATCATGGGAGAATGGAAAGCCACTACCCCGCTGCTCGCGACGCCGGGCAGTTCGCTTCCTACTGCCCCTCGCACGCCCTTTAATACTACGGCGTTTCGCTTCCTAGTCGTCCCGCCCATTCACATTACGGCAGTTCCACTAATCCTAACCTCCTCCCAAATCCATGGCATCCCAAATCTCCCCGATCGGGCGGTGAGTACAAGGTTAGAACCATCACCGACGATGAGTTCGACGTCATCTACACCCGCTCTTCCGCGACGGTGAAAGGATGCTTTATCGCCTGCACGCATGTTCAAGACTCGATGATGAGTGGGTTGCCGGGCTAGATGTTGAGTACACCACAGCCATGGATGAGAGAAGGATCTAAAGGATGAAGAGAGGAAGAAGCCCTCCGTGATCCAGGTTTGCGCATGACTTATGCTTGGTCTACCACATATGCCATGCCGACGTTGAGTGCCGTGATTTTAAGGACTTCCTCGAGAGCAACCTAGTCAAATTTGTTATCAGAGACTTTGGTAACGACAAAGAAGTCCTCGTCGGATAGGCCTCATTGTAGGCAACACCTTCGAACTCCAAAAGAATCGGCCGGTGTCCTCTCGTCAGCCTTCATGCTGACCGGCAGAGCCATGGTTCATCCTTCAGACGGTAAACCGGAGAAACCTCATTACACATTTCATCGCATGCATGGCAGCGAATGTACTAGATATAGACCACATCCACTACGCTGCAATGGATGGCTACCTTTGTTTCAATATCTACAAGGGTTGGATGAAGAGCAACAACCAAGTTGGCGTTCAAGCAAAGAAGTATCGCCAAGAGGAAGAGGGACAAGGACAAAGTCGAGGACGTGGACGAGGACTCCGAGTAAGGTGGCGTGTCGCTGCTCATGGTGGTTCTAATGCAAAGGTTCACCGGAATAGTTGCAAAGTTTAATTTCAGTGTGCTTAATTTAATTTGAGGGGTGTGTTGTGTGAGCCCCAAAGAAACTATGTTATGTTTCTTCTTGTTACTTTAACTCTTTAGTAAGTACATACTAGTATTTCTTACATTTCATCTTTTAGTTGGTATAGTACTACCACTGCTTATTCACATTATATACGCATAATATATATGGCCAACATCATATAGCCAGCAGTTTAGTTGTCAAAGAATTTCAGGGTGCTTAGTTTTGTCAAAGAATTCTGTGGTGCTTAGTTTTATTTGAGGGGTGGGTTGTGATGGACACCATTATTGTGACTAGCCTTTTAATAGTACTATATGCATAATTTGGCCATTTAGCGCCTCTATATGTACCACCTTTTTTTAATTTCAAGTTTTACTCCATGGCTAATCCATCGATACTACCGCTGTACAAAAGTATACATTTTTTAAAAGGCTAGAGGGCGGGCAGTCTAGCTTGGTCGGTTTCACGAGAGGCGAGGGCCTTTGTGATTTGACGGCTCATTACTGCTGGAAGGCGGGCCTTGTGATTTGACTGCTCAGATAAATGCGCCGATGACCTGATCGAGGAGGAGCAAAGAACCGTATGGTATACTCAAGTTTTCCATCGAGTAGTAATCGCGACGGAGGAGCACGTAAACACGGCAGCCCAAAGGCCATATGGCGATAAAAATGATCTAATTTGCTAGTCATCTCATTGTTACTAGCATTGTTCTATTCATTCCTCAAAAACAAAAACCATTGTTCTATTCATGCCTCGCAGAGAACGTGACACATGCGGCGTAAACACCAAGCAAAAGATGAAACACAACAGAAAAAGAAGAAGGAAGATTATCACCCAAATGATCTAATTCACCGCAGAGTCGTGAATCGCTTCTTCATCGCCTCCACGACCTCCATCTCCTTGCGCATCTCCTCCGCCATCTTCTTCATTCTGTCCATGACACGGATTTCTCGACGCGAGCCTTCATCATCTGCTCCACGGCCGCATTATGTACCTTGACAGAGCCGGTGCTCGGCGCGAGCTTCGCCAACTCCTCCTTCGTTCCATGACGAGGGCCTGCAACATCTTCATCGAGGAACTACTATTCTCATGCAGCTTCTTCCAGCCGGGCGTCTTCTCCTTCAACAGGTCGATCTCGTGGAAAGTCGCTTTGTCCTCCTCCGAAGTCGCAGGATTTGCCGGTCGCCTTCTTCTCCGAGGCAATGCTTTCTTCAAGAACATCACCAAGCCGGGCGGTCAACTCCCCCGCTGATTGAGCTTAGCGGCATGTCGCCGAGGCTCTCCTTCAAGAACTCCGCCAAGCCTTTGATGAACTCCTTCGCTTATTGAGGTGCTTATTGAGCTGATCGGGCATGCCGAGAGGGATAACGACTCAGCTCCGCTGCTCGGCATGTTCGCCTCCGCTGCTAGGGCGCCTCCCCGGGAGCCATCACCGCCTGTGAGAGATCTTTCGAGGTCTCGCATGCGGAGAGCCCTCTTTTTTCCGCAGCCTTGGTTGCCGCCTTCCTTGTTACGAGTAGTTCTCGCCCAGAGCTCGCCACCGCCATGGCAATGACTTACCAAGAAGAAGCACTTATGAGGAGGAAAGGTAGAGTAATTTTCGTTAGGTAGTTCCTTTTATAACCTAAGTACTAGCACTAGTAGTACTAATACCTGCATAGTGGGAACACGCTCAGGTTTGGTACGCATTAGTAGGTGTGAGCAGGCTTTCAATGTGATGGGAACAAGGTAAAGATTAATTGATGGTTTTGGTTTCGAGGTCTCAAACGGCTCCCGGCGAGTTTAGCGGAACATAAATTTCAAGTACTACACCGCAAAAATTGGCACAAAATACGAAGGAGACCAATGGAAGTACTACTAGCAACCCACGATTTAACTACTCTCATGCGCCGCAGGAGTAATAATGTCTTTCTTCCGCCTCACGCCCACTCAATTTGCATGCGCCAGTATTAATTGACCATCAATGAAGTGAACGATTTTACACGCCCAAATTATCACATGGGTGGATCTTGGTACAAAATTGCGCTCGCCCGTACCCGCAGTGCATGCGTAGGGAATGAGTGTAGTATGGCGTATGCGCACATCTTCGCTGCAGGCATGTACCGCCAAGATGGCTCAGTGGAGGACGAGTACATTCTTCTCGAACCAGCAAGACGCCATCGTGATCAATCCACGCAAGGAGGTCGCGATAACGCCTCCACATGTGCCACATGGCTTCATGAACTGTAAGAGAGACACTGTGTAGCGTATCATTGGTATTCTAATTTACGTGTTTTGCACATACCAAGTACTAGTAATGTACACGCAGCATTGCACGATCAGATTTTGCAACCAAATTATGAATAAATACCACACTATAGCATGTAAGCTCTGAGTCATATATGTGATGTAGTCCTTCGCTTAATCAAAATCAAATTAGTTTTTATAAAAAGCTAAGAACGCGTGAATAGGAAAAACATGGGATTATAGTGGAATGTCGCCTTGAATCCTACAGATTGTACGAGTGTTTGATTGTGCATAGAAAAACGCAGAATTCTTTCAAAGAGGTTTGAGGATGGGATGTTTCCTATGAAATCTAGTGCAAATGAATCATATGGAAAATTCCTATGGTTTACAATCCTACTAATCAAACAACCAAGATAGGAAAAATCCTAATGATTAGAATCTCCAAAATTCCTTTGAGAATCCTTTGAATCAAAGAAGCCCTTAATCTATTTTATGATTCATGGAATTGTGCGTTGTAAAGCATAAAGTAAAAACAAATAATGGCAATTCAACTAGAAAAAAGTTTGGGCAGTTATGATACGGAAGATTCTAGAACAAAAGAGAACCACTGTTGTTTTGAGGTTTGTGCATTATGCTTAAGTTCAACCATGGAGTCTGCTAGATTGTACATGTGGCAAAATCCGGGGGGGCTAGAAGATGGTGCGAAATAGTGGAGGGAGACTATGAAGGAATGCACAAGTGCGAGATCGATATTAGAGAGAGGGGCGAACACGCGCTGTTATAATGCAGTGGCGGAGCCATGAAAAATAAATGAGCTAGGGGGCCAAGCATTGCTAATCCTTTACGAGGAGGGTCAATTCATGAAATTAAACCTTTTTTAGCAGCAATTGTCTAATGATCACATTCATATTAGCCTCGATATATAGTGATGTTAGGGGGCAGCCCCTTACTGCCCCATGTCTTCGCCATTGTGCACGCATGTGAGAGATGAAGGAAGGCATGGATGATGAGAGGGGACGTTGATATATAATTAATGTGGGTGTATTAGCTATTTATGTTAATCCTATATAGAGAGGTATAGATTGATCGATGTGGACGGGAGAGGTATAGATTGATCGATGTGGACGGGAAAGAGGGTGAGACCTCACCGATATATCGATTGATCGGTTTGTGTGGAAAACTATGAAAGACCTAGCTATATACACACATACATAGAGGAACATCGATCGCGCATGCACGCGTGAGAGATAAAGAATGCCCGGTATGATGGAGAGGGGATGTGTGGGTGTGTGCCTTCATGGGAGACCGACTTGAAGAAAAAGATTGCATGCATGCGATGGATAATGCCGATTAGTAGTGTGTGTGCATGCATGCACGAGAGAAAGTTAGTGGTACAATTATAAAGAGAAGACTACTGTGGGTGTAAAAGAATAGGTGAGGTCATAATCAATGTAAAGTTGAATTCAAATATTTGAATAAGAGATCCTGATGTTTGAAACCCATGCATGCATGAATATAATGGAGATCTCACGTGTGGTTTGGAAACGAGCATGTTGTAATGTATACACATTGAACAAGGTCGACTGATTTGAATTTGAGATACCGATGGCGATATCATTTGCCCACGCCGCATCCGCGCATGGACACACTATTCTAATTGAGATGATGGGCTTCCGTGATCACATATCTATATCTATACCCCTATATATATATTATATTATATATTTTTTATATTGTGTGCGGGTAACTTTAACTTTGAAAGATGGTCATTGGATGAGGCGAATCCGATGGTCCAAAGATGGCAAATTTGAGCACTATTGGCTGTTGGATATCATCTAGATTCCACCAGATTTCGCCACATGTATAATCTAGAAGACTCCATGGTTGAACTTAAGCATAATGCACAAACATCAAAACACAAGCACTTCTTATTTGTTCTAGAATCTTCCGTATCGAATTGCCCAAATGTTTTTCTACATGATTTGCCAATATTTGTTTTTACTTTATGTCTTACAACGCACAATTCCATGAATCTTAAAATAGATTAGCTTTATAAAAAACTAGATGATTTTGAATGAAATGAACTATAAGAATTAAACTAACATCTACATCATGCATATATGACTCAAAGCTTGCATGCTATAATGTGGTATTTATTCATAATTTGCTGTTAAATCTCATGCGCAATGCACGGTACCTTACTCTAGTCTAAATGGTGTTTGTGTGTGTGTGTGCGTGTTGAGGTGCAAATTGTCTTTTTTGGGTACACGTTGCTTGTTCTTCCGAAATTTCAAGTTGCGCCTTGTTATGCCGAAAATTGAAGCTAGCGCTCTCGCTTCATCGTGTCGCTAAACTCCCGCCTCTTCAACCCGCGCCTTTGTTAGCCTTAAATATTTAAGATATATCTTTGTCTCACAGTTCGACAACTCACTCCATCTCAACCCGCGCCTTGCTATTCCAAAATTACAACGCTACGAAAACTCCCACCTCCTGTGAAATCCCGACACGCCGAATGCCCGTGGTACCCTTGAACCGAAAGAACCACCTCAAATCGGGTGGGGGTACTTAACTTACCCCACATTTCGGACAAGCGCCTCTAAGCCATGGTTCCCCACCGCCATCCCATCCGCCCACCCATTCGCATACACCGAGGCCGCGAAACCAACGAGGAAACCCCACACCCTGCTCCGTCCGCCACCCACCGGAGCTCTTCCTCGACGACGCCGTCCACAAAGAACACCTCGACGCCCTCATCCACCGCACCGATGAGGATCCATCATCGATCTCATCATCCCGCCGTTCAGCCACCCCGCCCTCCACCTCCAAGGAGCTGCCCCGACGCTCCTCGCCTTCACACCACCTCCATTCCCACACCGCCGCCTTCACCGCACCACCGAAGAGCATCATCATCACCATTTCTCGATGAAGCTGCGCCTAATCAGCGCCACCAAAGAGGTTGTACACTAATCGCCGATTTTCTTATTGATTCGATCTCACGGTGCCGCTAACGCCGTCCCGAGCCGACACGGCGCGGCTCCATCCACGGCGCGCCCCCGCCACTTCCTCCACGGCGCCGCCTCCTCGGCGGTGACGCCCACATCAGAGGAGCTGTTGCTGCTTTAGCTTCGCCGCGCTTACCGCTCTCGCTTCTTGCTCTCGTCCCTGCCTCGGTCTCGCTTTGTTATTGTTTTTGCTCAGCTTGCTGCTCTCGCTTGCTCTTGCTTGGATGTTGCTCCAATTTAGCTACACTTCAGTCGACTGAATCGACTTTTGGGTCACTCGATTTTCAAGGGGTGGACTCGCCGAGGTGAAGGAAGAACCAGCCGCAGCGGGGAGGGGGGCTTGCCGGAGAGGTACCCCACTATCTATCTTAGGGTTCAGGATGGGGGCGGTGGTCGCCGGTGGTGGCGGGCGTTGGCGGGCCGGTGGCGTGGGGATCACGGAGAAAAGCTCTGCAAGGGGGGGCTAGAGGATGGCTGGGCGGCGCGGACCGGCGGTGGGGAGGTTTTCGAGGCGGGCGGGCGGCGCATCGCCAGCCACGGGCGGCGGGGGCTGCTGTTTGGTGGTGGTGGGCGGCTCAGGGGGTGGAGGTTGAAGATGAACCGCAGCCCTTGATTTAGTATCCAACGGCTGCAAAATAGACCGACCAGAGATGAAAAGTCACGACCGACGTAGCCTCACCTTGCTAGTGCGCTCAGTTTACAACAAAATTCAGTTTCGACAAAGAAAATTCAGTTTCACAACAAAATTCAGTTTCGACAGCTTAAGTTCTGCGGCAGCTTAAGTTCAGAGATGAGCGGCTGATGTATTTTACATCTAGCACTTTGTGGTTATGTATTTTACGCCATGTATTGAGATGCTATTAGAATTCCACTCAGGTTAACGTTGTTTGTTGTCTCTCTTGTCCGCTTCACCTCAAGGCCGCATAACTCATCGGAGCTGCTCCAACGATTTAAACCTCCATCACAACGGAGCAGTACTGGCTCCATCTCTAGACGCCTAAGATCTTCTTCCTCCTCCAATAGCAAAGTCAGCCGAGCATCCTCACCGCCAACCCAATCACGCCGAGATCGACATGGCTTCGCCAAAGAGGTTGTACACTTGTTGCATATCTTTTTACTCTACATGTTATATATATTGTCCATCGAGCACTCGTAGTAACGGGAAATACGATTATTTTATCCTACTATATGACAAGCAAGTGAGGTACCAGCAACTTAGCTATCCGTGATGGACTCTCTTGAACGCCATCATTATTTATCTCTCGTTTTGAGCTGTGCATTTGTCGATGGGCCCGGAGTTGAGCTAGTATGGCAAAGGGCTCGGGTCCAAAGTAATAGAAGTAGCACAAAACATTTTTTAGTGTAGGATTTTCCTTGCTCAAGCCTCGCCTACTAGAATCGCCAAAGCTTGAAAGGAAAAGTGAATGAAAACATAGGAATTGGAAAGTTTCCTATGGTACTACTTTTCATGAATTTGGTGCAAAGGAATGGAGCAAAGGAAAATCAGAGGATTTGTTCCTTTAGTGTCTCCTTGAAAGAAAAACCATAGGAATTCTAATTTCCACTTCTCCTCCTTTTCATATTCCTATTCATCAAGCACAAGACTAAGAGATAGTAGCATAATAGCATTATAACCGTGACATTTTCTTGTGGTTTGACTTAATCTCACCATGCTTTTTTGCATCCCGTGATCTTCCAATTGTTGTGAATCAAACACCCAGATTGGCGTAAACTCGTGTTTTAAATTCTCTGCTTTGCACGCGCATTCCTATCCTATTCCTGTCTATTTTCTATCCCCGCATTGTTAGAATCCTCAAATTCAAACAAGCCCTTACTCAATTACTTCACATGTGATATGTGTCAAAGAAAACCTTGTGTGGTTTGTCCTGCTCCCACGGGCGATGTGTTCCACCCCAGCTCAGCCGCTCCAACAACGGAAGGGTTCACCACAGCAGGATCCGCCTCCAGATCGCCTTTTCGCCGCCGATCTTCTTCCCTCGCCGCCGGCAGCCACGATAACTGCATTACCATCATCAATCGAGCAGATGACCTTGAGGACTACACGGGTCCGCAAGAGAGGTCGCACTCTTCCGTGTTCCGCTTACGCTATGCGCCGCTTAATATGATGACATGCTACATTATCGCTGTGTTCACCTATTAGACTCCAAGTCAGTCCAAACTAATGCTGAAACTTGAGTTTTAAATGGTTGTGGGGTACATATTGGGGCAGCAATCAAGATTATCTGTCTACTATCCGTTAATCTCCTGTCTACTATGAGTTTCATGTTGGGTGCAAACAAACATTAAAGGAGCCATTATCCGTATTTTTAACTAAAGCTATTATCCCCCGCTATCATTGGTTTTGGGTCTATCCAAAGTTTGCTACCATCACTGGATTTGTGCATGCACTCCTTACATAATCTCACTATGTTTTATTCCTATGCATGCCGCTTATTGTACACAATGGAACTGATCATGTAGAGCAAAAGAGACGAGCCTTGTGTGGCAATAAAATTTCATGCGATGTCTTTCCATGGTGGGCGCAAAGGCAGCCCCCTCCACCCATTTCGGATCGTGAATCAAGAGGAAGATAACTGCTCGAGGGGATTCGTATGAGAAGACCACCCTATTTACCCCATGAGGTCTTCGCCTAACTTGGCATGCCGATGTTGGTAATATCATGCATATGGTGCCTTGCATTGCTTATTGTATACATTAAAGATGTCATCCGCTTAGTTTAGACATGCTTTGTGTCAATGCCATCTGCTTAGTTTCTTTATCGATATATGTGAATCATGCAATGCCATCTTGTCTAGCCAGCATCATATATGTGAATTTTGCAATGCCACCCTGGTTAGCCACCATCTTATATGTGAATTATATCATGCCATCATTTTTTATTATGTGTTAAATTTGTCAACAATTTTAGTACATTCAATTACTCTTCCGTGCATCAGCCATTCGCACGGTCATGGAAAAATCTGAGTGGAAACAAGGTCTTCAGAGCGCATAATGCTATCTCGACGAAGCGCATGTCTTGTTGGTTACCGATAGCTCCTCGAGGAGGATTCAGAGACGATGACCACCATATTTCCCGAGGTGCATGCCCTAACTTGGCAGGGTTATGTTACTCATATCGTATGTGATGGTATCTTGCATTGCTATGTCATTTGCTTAGTTTAGACATGCTTTGTGTGAATGCCACCTGCTTAGTGTCTAATTACCATATATGTGAATTATGCAATGCCATCTTGTTGCAAGACATTATATATGTGAATTATGCAATGTTATCTTGTTGCAAGGCATTATGTATGTGAATTATGCAATGCCATGTTGTTTAGGCAAGGCCATATATGTGAATTATATCATGTCATTCTTTTTTGTATTTCTCATTGCTTTTGTCGACAATGTTTGTATATTCAACTCGCTTTCCCTGTGCATCAGCCATTTGAATTGGTGATGGAGAAATCTGAGTGAAAACAAGGTCTTTAGAGTAGATAATGCTACCATCAAGCAGATATCTTGTTGGTTACAGATAGCTCTTCAGAGGAGGATTCAGAGGCGATGACCAGTCCTATTATCCCCGAGGTGTATGCTCAAACTTGGCAGGGTTATATTACTCATATAATGCATATGTTGTATTGCAATGCTTAGTTTTTACATCATATACACAATATTGAATGCCATCTCCTTAGTTGACACATCATATATGCAATTGCCCTCTACTCACTTCCTTAGTATATAAATCATATATTTGAATTATGTCATGCCATGATGTTTACATAGACAAGATGTATCTGAATTATGGCATGCCAACCCATTTTCTAAAGACATAATATAGTTATATCATCTCATCCAGCTTTACATAGTCATCATATTTTAAATTATGTCATTCTATCCGTGAATTATATCATGCCATCATGTTTCCATCGACGCATGTTTGTGATTTATGGCATGCCAACCACTTTAATAGACACATCGATAGTTATATCATGTCACCCTATTTACATAGTCATCATATTTTGAAGTATGTCATTCTATCCTGCTTAGTTAGCCATCATACATGTGAAATTGTGTCATGCTATCCTGCTTAATTAGCCATCATATATGTGAAATTATGTCCTGCTATTCTATTTGCTTAGACAACATAAATGTGAATTATTTCATGCCCTGTTTTCTTCCCTACTATCCATTGCACATGTTCATCTTACAATGTCTGTACATTCAATTACTTTTCTTGTTTATCAGCCATTTCAATTGAGGGAGTGATGGCAGATCTCGTGGGAGTAAAAACACGGTCTTCGTAAAAGATCGTATACCTGTCGATGCAGATAGAACCACGGTTGTACTATGCCCAAGAATCAGCCCCACCACACATAACCCACACTCATGCAGATTGTACCTCTACCCAGCTTGGACAGAGAACCAGCTACACCCTTCTAACCCCAACCCCAGCAGATAGACACCTGAGCCTCTGACACAAGACCGCCTCCACCACAGAGCACCCAAACACGAAAGCAGTTAGTAAGGCAACGGCAGTGCCCAAATCACGAGGACCACCACACCAAACCCAAGTCAACGCTAAAGGTAAGAAGAATTGTTCTCGTGTCAGGTTCCGTAGCTATGGTTCATACTACTTTGCTCTTGCATCATCACAGATTTACGAATACCAACCAATTTCAAATTTGAAGGATGCAATTGAAACTCCAATGGCGCAATGTATGTTTTAAACCTGTTTCTTCAACGTGTTTGGCTGTTTGCTATTGTAACTTGCTCTATGTTGATTTCAGTTTCAATTGAATAAACAGTTATGTTCTCATGCCATGCACATTACAAGTGTTGTTATTGCTATGTAGTTTCCTCACACTTATATTCTGTCTATGCTGCTTTGTCTTAAATAGATATGATTCGAACTCAGATCTATCTTGATTTGGCAACATAAACTAGAATGATATAGACCATACAAAGGACCATACTATATAGATATATGTTTGTTTCATGTGTTATCCTCGTCCACCTTACTACCGAATCGGTTTACCAAAATGAGTTTCATATACTACATTGTAAACCTGAGATGTGTTTGTTTGTTTCTCTTTAGAACGCGGATAAAATATTGGAGAAGAGTACCGTTATGCAATGGTAAAGGAAGTAATGCGATAAGGTTCAAGATAGTGAGACATCCTCGTTGGTCTCCAAGAAAGCTGATAAAACTATATTGAGGACACCGAGACAACCCCAAAGTCCCGTCTTGATGTAGTGTTCGAGTTATCGGTTACCATCACCGGCACCAGCCTTCTTCGAACTCGTTGTTCAATCAGTTCGGCTTGAGTCTCAACTTCAAGTTGAAAGACATCGATCGATGTTATGCGACAGAAGTCAAGGACCGAGGAAGTCCCCGCAGAATTCAGATGCATACTTTCTCGTGCAACAAGAAGCTGGAGGACTTAAGCGCCAAACAAGAGAAAGTTAATAAGCTTGCAAGCATCTTGCCAGCATTATGGGTACCTGTGATATTGTTTCTGAGCTCTTCCAAGTGGTTTCAGTTCTAGACTTGTTTTGCTGCGCGCTTATA
>JAHIAM010014523.1:0-11164 GCA_021605205.1 Aegilops longissima | reverse complement strand
ATTTAACGTGTTCGCCTCATGCATCCGAGCATTTTCCCTGTCCGCTTTTGCAATCCGCACTTATGTTCCCCCGCCGCCTTTTGCCTCTTTTTTCGGTGGGGTGTTAACGAACTTAATGGTTCGAGGTTTGCCAAGCGGCCTTGGTATACCAGTAGACCGCCCCAAGTTCCGGCCATTTGGAGGTCGTTGATACTCCAACTTAACGGTAATCGTAAAAGCCCCCTCTTGCAGCTCAACACCCTTCAAAGTGGCCAAAACCCAGCAAACTCCCATCCATGCTTTGGCCGTCGATCACGATCGTGGGCAAACTGTTGGGGAACGAGTAATTTCAAAAATTTTCCACGATCACCAAGACCATGGTGATGGATAGCAACGAGGGAGAGGTCCGCCCACGCACAGAGACCGAAAGCGAAGCGTTATAACCGTTGATGTAGTCGCCCTTCACGATCCGACCGATCCAAGCACCGAACGGGCACCTCCGAAGTTCTGACACGCTCACCGATGACGATCCCCGACCGATCCAAAGAAAGTGTGGGATGAGTTCCCCAAGCGACGGGCGCAGGACGATGTTGATGCTCCCCGACGAGGGTTCCTTAAGCCCGCGATGATATGACTTCCCCCAGGGCTTCGCAAGCTCCCACGACATGACCAAGGGAATATGGGGAAGGGGCACCACACGCAAGGAAAGATCCAGATCAACTTTGTGTGTCATGGGTGCCCCGCCCCTGAGATATAAAGGAGCCAAGGGGGGGTGCCGGCCTTGGGAGGGCTACCGAGGAGTCCTATCACCGAGTAGGACTCCCTCTCCTAGTTGGATTAGGATTGAGGAGGGGAAGAGGGGCGCCCCTCCTTGTCCTATTCGACTAGAGGGGAGGGGGCGCAGCCCACCGGCCGCCCCCTTCCTTTCTTATGGCCCATTAAGGCCCATAGACCTCCGGGTTCCGTAACCTCCCTGATTCCGAATTTCGATTTCACTGAACACTTCCGATGTCCAAATGTAGGCTTCCAATATATCAATCTTTATGTCTCGACCATTTCGAGACTCTCGCCATGTCCGTGATCACATCCGGACTTCAACAACCTTCGGCATCAAACTTATAAACTCATTGAATCCATCAACGGGCAAGGATTACGGTTCGAGAACTATTAGACATGACCAGAACCATTCTTAATAACCAATAGCGGAACCTGATGCCCATATTGGTTCCTACATATTCTACGGATCTTTATCTCAAACCGATAACAATAGTTGTTCCCTTTGTCATCGGATGTTATTTACCCGAGATTCGATCGTCGGATCCAATACCTAGTTCAATCCGACGTAAGTCTTTTACTCATTCGAATACATCATCTCACAACTAACTCATTAGTTGTAATGTTGCAAGGTTAAGTGATGTGTATTAGAGAAGGTGAGATACCCTCCAAATCGGAGTGACAAAACCTAATCTCAAAACGCCAACCCAACAAGTATTTTGAGACACCTTGTACTTTTATAATCACCCAGTTACGCAGATTTTAGTACCAAAGTGTTCCCAAACGGAGTTGCATAACTATAGTTATAGGAACATGTATGAGTCATGAAGAAAGCATTAACATACTAAACGATCAAGTGTTAAGCTAACGGAATGGGTCATGTCAATGATCATTCAACTAAGATGTGACCTTGTTAATCAAATAACAACCCTTGTTCATGGTTAGGAAACATAACCATCTTTGATTAACAAGCTAGTCAAGTAGAGGCAACTAGTGAATACTGTTTTCTATATATTCACACATGTATTATGTTTCCGTTAATACAATTCTAGCATGAATAATAAACATTTATCATGGTATAAGGAAATAAATAATAATTTATTATTGCCTCTAGGGCATATTTCCTTGCCTCCCCTTGCACTAGAGTTAATAATCTAGATTACATAGTAATGATTCTAACACCCATGGAGTCTTGGTGCGACTGTTTTGCTCGTGGAAGAGGTTTAGTCAATGGATCTGCAACATTCAGATCCGTTGTATTTTGCAAATTCTATGTCTCCCACTTGACTTGGTCCCGAATGGAATTGGGCCTTGATATGTTGGTCCTTTTGGAAATCTGGATTCCTTTGCCAAGGCAATTGCACCAAGATTGTCACAAGATCTTCATCGTCCCGATGCACTAGGTATGACACCTAGATCGGAAATGAACTTTTCATCCGACCTTCATTTGTCTTCAAGCATATGTACTCCGCTTCACATGTAGATCCCGCCACGACGCTTTGTTTAGAGCTGCACCAACCGACAGCTCCAGCTTAATAAAAACACGATCCGGGTTTTGAAGAATCGTCTGATCGTGTCAAAGCTTGCATCGACGTAACCATTTAACCATTTTGTCACCCATATAGGAAACATATCCTTAGTCCTTTTCGTATTTCAGATGTTCTGACCGCCCGGATCCACCCTGATTACTTTGGTACCTTCCGCCAAGCTTACCCTAACATACGCAGTCCGACAAAGATTGCATACATGATAGAGCCATGGGGCCATAGGGAACATCTTTCATTTTTCTCTATCTTCGCTATGGTCGGCATTGAGTCGACTCAATCTTACACCTTGTAATAGGTAAAAACCTTTCGCCACCCATTTTGAACTTTTTTCAAAACTTTATCAAGGTATGTTTTTGAAAGTCCAATTGGCCTTGATCTATCTCTAGATCTTGATGCCCAATATGTAAGCAGCTTCACCGAGGTCTTTCATTGAAAAACTTTTATTCAAGTATCCTTTATGCTTTCCAGAATTTATATCATTTCCAATCAATAATATGTCGTCCACATATAATATTAGAAATGCTACGAGCTCCCACTCACTTTCTTGTAAATACAAGCTCCCAAAAGTCTGGATAAACCCATATGATTTGATCACACTATCAAAGCCTTATTCCAACTCCGAGAGGCTTGCACCGCACATAAATTGATCCGGAGCTTGCACACTTTGTTAGTACCCTTTGGATCGACAAAACCTTCCGTTGCATCATATACAACTCTTCTTCTAGAAATCCATTCAAGAATGCAGTTTAAATCCATTTGCCAAATTTCATAATCATAAAATGCGCAATTGCTAACATGATTCGACAGACTTAAGCATCGCTAAGGGTGAGAAAGTCTCATCGTAGTCAACCCCTTGAACTTGTCGAAAACCTTTCGCAACAAGTCGAGCTTTGTAGAGCTTATATTACCATCGCCCTTCTTCTTAAAGATCCATTTATTTTCAATGGCTTGCCGATCATCGGGCAAGTCAACCAAAGTTCATACTTTGTTCTTACATGGATCCCATCTGATTTCATGGCTTCCACCATTTTATGAACTGGGCTCACCATCGCTTCTTCATAGTTTGTAGGTTCGCCATGGTCGAACATGACTTCCGAATAGGATTACCGATCACTGGCGATTTTACTCGTCGACCACGAGGTTCAAGAGTAACTTGATCTCAAGCTTCATGATCATCATCATTAGTTTCTCACTAATTGGTGTAGTTGTCACAGAACCATTTCTTGTGATGAACCACTTTCCAATAAGGGAGCAGATATATCTCATCAAGTTCTACTTTCCTCCCACTCACTTCTTTTCAGAGAAACTCTTCTAGAAAGGATCCAATTTAGCAACTAAAATCTTGCCTTCAGATCTGTGATAGAAGGTGTACCCACAGTCTCCTTTGGGTATCCTATGAAGACACATTTTTCCGATTTGGGTTCGAGCTTATCCGGGTTGAAGTTTCTTTACATAAGCATCGAGCCCCAAACTTTAAGAAACGAAACTTTGGTTTCTTGCCAAACCACAGTCATAAGGCGTCTCAACGGATTTTGACGGTGTCCTATTTAACGTGAATGCGCCGCTTCTAAAGCATAACCCCAAAACGATAGCGGAATCGGAAATAGACATCATAGATCGCACCATATCTAGTAAAGACGACATGACGTCGACACACCATTTCCTGGTGTTCGTGGCGTGAGTTGTGTGACGCCTCGATTCAATCGCAGAACTAATCATGCACGCAAATGTTACATCAAGATCAAGGACTCACGGAAGATATCACAACACAACTCTACAAATAAAATAAGTCTTACAAGCATCATAATACAAGCCGTGGCCTCGAGGGCTCGAATACAAGTGCTCGATCAAGACGAGTCAGGAAGCAACAAAATCTGAGTACGCATATAGTTAAACAAGGTGCCATAAGATGGCTAGCACAAATCGATACAGACGAAGAGGAGCAGGCCTCCCGATCCTCCTAGGTCACCTCGGTCGCCGCGGCCGGGCTGCACGAGTAGTAGGCGCCCGAGTAGTAGCCGGAGGCGGTGGCGCCTGCCCCGGCTCCATCGTCGTTGCAGCAACGAGTAAAGGTAGGGGAAAAAGGGGAACAAGGCAACCGTGAGTACTCATCCAAAGTATCGAAGCAAGGAGCTACACTACATATGCATGGATATTTGTGTAAAGGCCATATCGGACCTAACGCAATGCCGTAATAAGAGGGGATAGTTAGTCTTAACGAAGACTACGCTTCGACACCGCCTGCATGCATGTAAGAGGACAACGGAAATCTCCAAGTAACATCATATAGCAATAATCCTACCCGCAATCCTCGCATAACCTCGAGCGAGAGCGACCACCGGTTGTATCCGCACTTGGAAAGGTGTGTTTTATCAAGTATCCGGTTCTAGTTGTCATAAGCTCAAGGTACAACCCAAGTCGCCCCATATCAAGATCACGGTATCCCGAATAGATTAATACCGCAGGTGCACCATCTTACCCAAAGACGCTGATCCCATTTGGCCGACACACTTTCCGGTCATGCCCGCCAGAAGATCAACACGCCGCAGCCCCCACCTAGGCACACAGAGGCCAAACGCCGTTCAAACATAAGCGCGCAGGGTCTCTGGGCCCATCGCCTCGAAAGCACACCAAGACGCTAGGGCGCAAGCGCATCTAGCCTAACAGGCTCTCCACCAATCCGCGCCAAGCCGCCCGTCGCCGACGTCTGGCATTTCCTGATACCAACGCCGGATACCCATAACTACTCCGCCAGATGGTTAGTGCGAAGCTCAGAGCCAACCCGTGATCAAATACCAAGACCTCGTTGTTGTTAAGTAACCGCAACGCCCAGGCTGGCCCACCTCTCTCCTAGGCGGTCTCAACTCGCCCTGCCGCCCGCCTCAATGATCCTCTCAGGGTGCTCCATCACCAACCCGACTTTTAGTCTCACTATCATGTATAAAGTATATAATCGTGATCAACTCCCGAGTGATCACGGCCGATAGTATAGCAATTGCATGCAAGCATGAAGGGCCATGATGAAAGTACTAGCATCCCATACTAAGCATATAGGATTGGTGTAAGGTAACAAATGGTTACAAGGACAAAGCAGCAAAGATAGGAGTATCCAAAACAGAATATGCTATGCTACTCTAATGCAAGGTAGATAAGAGTAGGCATATCCGTGATCAAGGGGCTGCCGGTTGCTCCGCAAGAGAGAGGGGTCCAACACCGTAGTCGAATCGCCAGCAAGCTTGGCCTCGGAGTTCATCAAGAGAAGAGGGGAAGAAACAATGAATACACGGTAATGTATGCATAACGATGCATGATATGCCAAGAAGCGATGCTAGGCGTGCTTAACGTGGGTAAAGAGGGGTACCGTTTAGGGGGAAAGCATCCGGAGGTTATCCTGCTCCGGACGCCGTCTGATGATGAACCCAGAGGAAAGTTTGGTGTTGGAGAGGTTAGAGACTGGTGGTGGACGAACTGACCGCGATCCAATTGCCTCGCTGCTCGAGCAACTTTATGTTGAAAATATTTTAACCGGATTACGGATTAAAAGTTATGATTTTAAAAGATTATATTAATTTCGGAATTTTAATTAATTATTTAATTAATTTCGAATGTATTTATGAATCGATGATGTCATGCCGACTCAACAATGTGGTTGACTGAGTCAACCTCGGGTGGGTCCCATGTCATTCACTAATGGCTAATTAACCTAATCGATTAATTAACATTACTTAATTAAGTTAATTAATGATTAGTGTTAATTAATTCAGAATTAATTAGTTTAATTAATTACCCAATTAATTTAACTAATGATTAGGTTTAACTAATCCGTAATTAATTAGATTAATTAATTGTTTAATTAATTAATTAATTAATTATTTAGCTAATTAATTTAATTCATTTCATTTCCATTTTCATTCGATTTTATTTAAAACGCTCTTTGGTGGGCCCCCACGTTAGTGGCCCGAGGCCAAACGGGCGGGAAGGCGACCCTAATCCCCGATCCAGTCCTGCCCAACCTGGGCCAGCAGGGCTGGGCGGCCGAGTCGAGGCCACGACGGCCCGACGAGCGGCCGAGGGAGGCGACCGGGGGTGGTGGCTCAGCCGAGCCGAGTCAGCCTGGGGTGGGGAGGAACGAGGGCTCCGGGAGGCGGAGAGGGCCAACGGGGCGAACGTGGGGCTTGGGCCAGACGGGCCACGACGTCCCGAGGGAAGAAGGGGGCAGCCTGGGTCGGCCTGATCCGCAGGGGGAAGATGGAACGGGGGGCCGGGCGAATCACGGGTGCCGATCCGCGACGGGCCGGTGGGCACGGCGACGAAGGGGAGCCGGGAGCGAGAACGTGGCCGGAGCCATCGCCGACGGGAGGGGGAGGAGAGGGGCCTCTGTGGGGAGCGGTCCGGCCGGTGGGCTCTGTGAGGGTCGGGAGGCCTGCGGTGGGGGTTGAGGCCCCAAGGCCATGAAGTCGGGAGGCGAGGGCCGAGCCATGGCGGGGAGGCTGGCTGCCTGGGGCGACGAGGGGGAGGAGGGATCTTCCATGGCCGGAGGAGGAGGGGGGCCCTGGGGGCGGCGGGGCAAGCGCGAGGCGAGGGAAGGACGGGTGGTTGGGGTCCCGCCGATCCGATCAAGGGAGCGGGAGGAGGGAGGGGCGCGAGGGGAGGAGGGGCTAGGGTTAGCCGCAAGTGGGAGGGTTATGGCGGGTGGTGGCCGGGCGCCTGTGGGGAAGGGGGATGGGCCAAGGAGGGGCCACCGGTTGGGCGGGGTTATCCTCCAAGCTTTTCCTTTTTCCTTTTCTCTTTTTATTATTTTCCTTTTCGTTATTGATTTATTTAAAATGCTATGGCATTTTGTAAAGATTAGTGCACCCCACCAATATTAGGTTAGGTATTTTAGAAAACCCCTAACATTTTAGAACTTATTTTCGAACTCTTTATCGTTGTTTTAGTTTTAATTTTGTTTTAGGACGGTTCAATTAACGAGAAGTTAATTAACATAACCGGGTGATTATCGCTGCATAACCATCCTGGACGTTACAAATCTCCTCCATTACAAGAAATCTCGCCCAGATTTAGGAGGTAGAAGGAAAGAGTGCGGATATTCATCCCAAGACGATCCTCGCTCCTGTGTGGCTTCATCTTCGAGTGATTCACCATCGGACTTTGAGGAACTTAATCGCCCGACGCAGCGGCGCTCATTTGGTCGAGAATACGACCGGATGCTCTTTATAGGAGAGGTCCTGCGTAATTCGAAGCATTCATGGTCCATCGCCGGATTGGGTCCTTGAAGCAGCCGGAGTTGGGACACGTGGAACACATCGTGAACTCGAGAAAGGTTCACGGAAGCTCCAGCTTGATATGCCACTTTTCCACGCTTTCCAGATAGTGAAAGGGCCAATATAGCGAGGAGCTAACTTGCCCTTGATCCCGGCCGTGAGCACCTTCATTGGTGTAACGCCAAGATAGGCCTTTTCGCCAAAGTTGGTAGACCATGTCCTTGTGATGACGGGTCATAATTACTTTTGACGATCGAGCAGTCTTGAGATTCTCGCAATAATGCGGACTTGTTCTTCGGCATGTTGATAATATCCGACCAAGAGTGGACGCTCCCGCTTCGACTAGTTCGAGGGGTTCGCACTTTCGCCCATATAACACTTCAAGGGGGCCATCTTCGCATTAGCTTTGATAGCTATTATTATAAGAGAACTCAAGATAGGGAGAGATTCCTCCCATTTCGCCGAATGAGATTTACACAAGCTCAAGCATGTCTTCGAGAATTTGGTTGACACGCTCAACTTGCCTTTGGGACTCGGATGAAATGCAGATCGAAAAGATAAATGAGTCCCCATAGCTTTGAAAACTTGCCTGTAATCTTGAAGTGAATAAGCTGCCACGGTCCAATCGAAACCGTGGAATACCGTGAAGTGAAACAATTCGACATATAGAGCGCTGGTGGCTAGCAAGGATCGCTTCTTCGACCGCCGAAATGTGCAACTTTAGAAAGCCGGTCAATGACGACAAGAATAGCATCTACCTTTTCCATTTGGGAAATCCAAAGGATGAAGTCCATTTCAACATGGTCCCATTTCCATTCGAATAGAGATAGTGCAGAGTCCAGGCCTTTGATGTTTCGCTTGATTCGACGGCAAACGCCACACTCCGTAAACATAGCGAGCAATGTCCCGCTTCATATTAGACCACCGTAATCTCCTAATGTCTTGATACATCTTTGTACTGCCAGGTGGATACATAGAGGCGATCATGAGCTTCTTGCATAACCTTCCGAAGTCATATTCAGGTTTTCCTTCTTACACGGCACCACTAGGGCGCCTTTGAAGTACAAGGCGCCATCATCAGAATAGTGAAGGATGAGGGATTTCTTTCCGATGTCTTGTTTAAGCTTGTAGACTCTCAGAGTCAAACTCGCATTGTCTTTTATGGTGCCCACGAGATCGGAGTTCAACAGCCAGGTATAGAGGGAACCCTGGGAACAACACGGAGATTCATCTTTGAACTCCGGAGGAGGGGGAGCGAGGCACCCGGAGGAACAATATGGAGGTTCAGCTTTCTGAATTCTTCAACAAGTGGGGCTGAACTTGGTGAACTCAAGGTGGTTGCAAGAAGATTCTATGCTCAAGGCATCAGCCATTACATTAGCCTTGCTCGGCGATAGGAATGCCCAAATCAAAGTTCGCAATGCCTCCATCCATCTCTGCCGACGGAGGTTCGTGTCTGGCTGAGTAAATGATACTTCAGACTTTGGTGGTCAAGTAGATCTCGAACGACACCGAGAAGGTAATGTCGCCACGCTTAGCGCATGAATGACAGCAGCAAGTTCGAGGTCATGAACTGGGTAGTTCTCCTCGTGAGGGCGAATCTGCCGAGAGGCATAAGCAACCACTTTGCGCCTTTGCATTAGGACACCGCCTAAACCTTGACGAGATGCGCCGCAAGAAATGACGTAAGTCCTTCTTAGTATCCCGAGGAGCTAGCATCGCGACGCAACTTGTCTTTGAGTGCTCGGAAACTTTCCCGACATTTATCTCGCTCCATTGAAACTTGACGCCTTTATGCAACAAAGTTAGTCGAGGTCTCGCAATCTTGGAGAAGTTCTCACTTAATCGACGGCAATAGTCAAGTAGACCGAGAAAACTTCGACTTGCTTAACGCTCTTCTGAGGAGTCCAATCGAGAATGGCCCGAACCTTTCGTGGTTGACGGCAATACCATCCTTAGAGATGACATGTCCAAGGTAGGTTACTTCGGAAGCCGTAATTCACACTTGGAGAACTTGGCATAGAGTTGATGCTCTCGTAGCTTTTCCAAAGACAAGACGAAGATGTTCAAGATGTTCTTCTTCATTCTTGAATAGATCAGATATCATCCAGATAAACCACTACTAACTTGTCGAGGTAATCCATGAATATATAGTTCATCAAGAGAGAAGGTGGCTGAGCATTGGTTGCTCGAAGAATGACGGTGTACTGTATGAACCATAACGAGTCACAAATGCGGTCTTGGGGATATCCTCCTCAACACGGATCTGGTGGTAACCCAACCTCAAGTCGAAGTTTCGAGAACACCGATTAACCAGCCAGTTGATCATAGATCATTGATCCGAGGAAGAGGATACTTATTCTAATGGTAGCTTGATTTATAGGACGGTAGTCTTGGACCAATCGGTTTGTCCCATCCTTCTTCGACAAAGAGAGAAGGTGCTCCCAAGGTGAGAAACTTGGGCTAATGAAGCCGCTGAAGAGATTTGTCGATTTCTCCTTTAGCTCAAGGAGTTCATGCGCGGCATCTTGTAGGGACGCCATTAAGGAGTGGTGCCTGGTTTCAAGTCGATGACGAACGACAGCTCTAGTGGGGAACTCGGAAGTTCTTCAGAAAGACGCCTTGGAAATCGCAAACGACGTGAATGTTTTCAATTCCTCGAGGGTGCGCTCAATGCATTCAATGCATATAGCCTTGCCCGCATTTTGCACCGATGAGCTTGGTAGTTACTATTTCATCTCGAAGGGTGTAGCAGATGGACGGTCTTAGTGGCGCAAACGATTGACGCCGATGCGCTTTCAACCAATCCATTCCCGAATGAGGTCAATGCTACAAGATTTCAGCACGATAGGAGAGGCAAGGAATTCCATTCTTCGATTTCAACGGGACGCCGCTAAATCATGGAAGTCCACATTGGCCCGGGTGTGTACAATAGTGAAGCATTCATGTCTTCACTTTTAATGCCATGCATGAATGCAAAATCTTCGCATGAATGAATGGATGCCCTCAGATCAAATAAGACGATGCCGGTATCGAATTTACGGAAGTGTACCCATCACAAGAGCGTGTTGGTCTTGAGCTTCGTCGATCAACATGGTTGGCCCGAGCTGCCCATAAGACTTGCCAGGTTGTTGCGCGGTGTTTCCACGGCCAGCCGAAGGGCCGCTTGATTCTCGGTTCGTTGCATTTCTAGCACGGTGTCTCGCTGTCCGCACCAAGCACAAACCATTATTGGGAGGAACAGAGCTTGGGGTGGCGGAGCTGGAAGCTTGCCGCTTAGTTGTAGGCGCTTTAGGGTGGTTAGTTCGCTTTGAAGCGTATGCATTCGGCCGGTACATGCCGTTGGGAATCCATATCTTGCGCTTCATGAGGACGGCCAAGATGAGCCCGGTCACCATGCTGTTAGAGCTCCGTATTCGCACTAGTTCGACATTGATAACTTTGTTCACCAAGGTGGCAAATCAAAAGTCCGCACTAGAAGTGCGAGCTTGATGTCGCCTTGAAGACCCCACGAACTTCTCTTCTGCGCATCACCGAATGCCCTTCAAGATAAGACAAGTCCAAGAACTCTCGCCGAAGGCTTTTTTGTTGCCTTGGGTG
>JAHIAM010014522.1:0-11072 GCA_021605205.1 Aegilops longissima | reverse complement strand
TGTTATGACAGTTACATGATGAACCGCATCCGGCATAATTATCCATCACTGATCCAATGCCTACGAGCTTTCCATATCTGGTTTACGCTTATTTACTTTCCGTTACTGTTGTTACAATCACCACAAAACACCAAAAATATTACTTTTGCTTTCATTACTCTTTTGTTACCCTTACTACTATTATCATACTACTTTGCTACTAAATACTTTGCTACAGATATTAAGTTATCCGGTGTGGCTGAATTGACAACTCGGTTGCTAATACTTGAGAATATTCTTTGGCTCCCTTGTGTCGAATCAATAAATTTGGGCTGAATACTCTGCCCTCGAAAGCTGTTGCGATCCCCTACACTTGTGGGTTATCACATTACATCAAAATGTCTAGCACACGAGAACGAAGGAGAAGCGACCCCCACGACAACAGTCGGGATTTTTCGTCCTCTCATATGTGGTGGAGACTCTCACTCACTGATTCCTCTCTGACATTTGCGACCGTCGGTGATGGTCGTTACTCCTCCTTCCCCTAGTGCATAACAAAGGTCTAGCACCCGGAGAAGAAGGAGAAACGACCCCCACGACAACAGTCGGGATTCTTCGTCCTCTCTCATATATGGTGGATACACTCCCTCACTGATTTTTTGACCGTCGGTGATGGAGCATCGACAAACTTAAAGTCAACCCAAAATGTCGTTTAATTATTTTTCTAGAAAATCCAGGCCACTCGATATTTCATACATATTCTAGCACAAGTCATACCAGAATTCACGGAAAAATCCGGCATGACCTTTACTAAAAAAGGACATATCGAGCACCTGAAATTTGCCGGAACGGAAATTAATCAACACTCCGGCAAAACATAGGCCACTCAGAGGTATAACATGCAAACATGGCCTGCCACTTGGGCAAGCGCATATCCTATTTGAGCAACACAAGATATACATGTTTATATCTACATCATATGAGCATTCAAACTTGATGGTCATTGCATTTCAATGGTTCAAAATATTAAAAAAAACATTTCAAAATGTCTTATAGGACTCATATTGACATGGAGATTTGGCAAGTCTCACCTCGAGGTCGGAGGGGGTCGGTGATGGGGGCAACGTCGGTGATGATGGAGGGGCTCCTTGATTTCTGCAAAAACAAAAACCCTATAAGCATAGTGCTCTCCAATTTGAGCATTCAAAGTAGGAGTAGTTTTCCAGTTTGAGCATTCAATAAGCAAAACCAAATCATAAAATAAATTAGTATTCAAATTAGCATGCATTCAATAAGCAAAACTAAATCATCTCTTTCGTTCGTACATCGTCGAATATTATCACTAATACATCTCGAATAGTATCATACATATAACATCACTAATACAGCTAAACCCCTAGCGAACGATGGGTATTGGCGCGGGCTGTGGACACCCAAAGAGAAGGAACCATCACAGTATCATAGCTCCAGTGAGATCCCTAAAGAACTTGCCAGGTATTGGAGAACCTGCCTCCAACGCAACCATGTAGCGATGGACGTTCTCGTCCTCCTCACTGACACGGTGGCGTACCACCTCCGCAGGGTCCTCAAGCCTCTTCACCGTCACTGGCCCACGCGACCGCCAACAAAGAAGGTTCGGGTAAACGACGGGCTGGCTCCTAACGAAGCTGCGCCCCCCGGAAGGTAGCACCTCCCAAGACCAGCCCGACGGAGCCTAGTCCCGACATGGCCCTCTGATCAAGCAGGCCTCCTCTGTCGAGTCGACGAGGAGGATGCAGGATAGACATCGTCGACGTCGATGCGGGAATAATTGCTTTAACTAAAAAAATAACAACAAATGTGACGTGTTCAAAATATGACATGTCCACTTCGAAACGAATCAACCTAGAATTCTGTTAAATACACCTAAAACACCTAAATTCTGTTAACTACACCTAATTAAAAACCTACATTTTGAACACGATTTGATCATAACTAGGGTTCATACTACATTATTCTAAGATTAAACACCTAAAATACCTAAATTAAATTAACAACATGGGGTGGTTGGTCTCACCTCGATCGAGGTCGGAGGGGGTCGGTGACGGGGACGACCACAGGGATGATGCATGGGCTCCTTGATTTCTGCAAAAACAAAATATAAACAAAAACATTATTATCGTCATCTTAGGACTTAGTGAAACTCCATAAGCTACATTTACTTATTCTATTCAAATTTACTTATAATTTCCTATTCTATTCAAATTTACTTATTCAAATTTTCTAAAAATTTCCTATTCTATTCAAAAGACCTACATTTACTTATTTTTTAATTTCATATTTTATTCTATTCAAATTTACTTATTCAAAATTTCTAAAATTTCCTATTCTATTCAAAAGACCTACATTTACTTATTCTTTTCAAATTACTTATTCAAATTTTCTAAAACAAAATATACTAAAACCTACATTTACTGAAAACAAAACCTACATTTAACAAAAACTAAAACCTATTTACAGAAAGAGGGAGGAGGTGGGAGGAGGCCAGGAGGAGGAGGAGGAGGAGGAGGAGGAGGAGCAGGAGGAGGAGGAGAGAGGAGGAGGGAGGAGGAGGAGGAGGAGGAGGAGGAGAGGAGGGAGGAGGAGGAGGAGGAGGAGGAGGAGGAGGAGGGTCCGCGGAGAGGAGGAGGAGGGGTCGCCGAGAGAGAGGGAGGAGGAGGAGGGGCCGCCGCCGGAGAGGGAGGAGCAGGAGGGGGAGGAGGGGAGGAGGAGGAGGAGGATCGACCTTGGGGTGGAGGAGGAAGGCGGTGGCGGCAAGGCTGACAGGAGGCGAGAGAGTGTGACAGGAGAGTGAGAGGATGCGCACGGGCAGGTTTGGATAAGGGCCCTTAGTGGCAGCGCTTGTCCGTAAAAAGCACTCTCTAAAACCTATAGCAGTAGTGCTCTCTGTATAAACGCGCTACTGCTAAAACCTATAGCAGTAGCGCTCTCTGTAAATACTCGCTACTGCTAACACTAAGCATGTAAATTTTTTCAGAAATACATTGGTCATCAATTGTCTTTTGTGTAGAATCTAAATTGTCAATAGAATCTTCTCCGGTTTAAGAACCGCGAAGATTCATATTATGCCACAGATCTTACACGAGAGTTCAATGAAGACCAAGTGGTTGTGATGGTTTGAGAAGCACCGTATTTAAGATGATAAAAATTCTGTTCATGAAGCAAGGTGGGACTAAACTTTGGTATTATTAGGAGGGTACTGAATTTATCAGTAGCGCTGGTCAGGGAAAAAACGTTATTGCTAAGATCAATAGTAGTAGCGCTTTCTAAGCATGAGCTCTACTAGTATCCCTAGCATACCTGGAACGGTCCGTTAGTTTTAGTAGTAGCGCGTTTTCTAGCTTCAGCGCTACTGCTATGCTCATATTAGCAGCGCTCGTGCTGCCCAAGCGCTACTGCTATTTAGCAGCAGCGCTTCTTTTGTAAAAGCGCTACTGGTGAGCTCCTGTGTATAAGCATTTTCCTAGTAGTGTTAGCCCGGTCTTCATCTCGTTCTTTCTCGGTGTCATTCAGCCGGGTCTACAATATGGCAATGCAAATGTCATTCATGATGAAATGCAAACATGCAGGATCAATGAAGAATCACTGACATGAATTTCCTCAATAATGGCCACGGTATGTGGTACGTGACGCTCTATGGTCGGAGTAGAGCTATTACTCATAGCATGGAGCGTGTTGACTCTCGGAAGGGAGGAGGTTATGACAGAATCGACCTGAACCGCCATCCGGCCATTCGGTCTACCGCCTGCCATGGCAATGGCCACAAGAGGGTCAACAACACCACGTGAGGATCAGCCTCTTGCCCGTACGTCTCCTTTAATTTTTTGGTGTATTTCTTCCCATCTGACCAGGCTTTAGAGCCGATTCAGTCCCTCTCCGGGTGTCTATCCACTCGTTGTCAGATATTTTGTAAACTAGCCAACAGAATATGAGCAAAGTATTATGTTGCTTATACAAATCATCCAGTAAATTATATGAGCAAAGTATTATGTTCCCTAGCCAGAAATATACAGAAACGTCTCCTTCCTAGCTACAGAAGCATACGGGCCTAACCTACAGGTTGACCTTTCCTAAGCAACGAATAATGCCACACGCACGCGAAAAACCGAATCAGCAAGTAAACTTCAGATACTTCTGTATATAATTGAGAAGACAATTAAGTTTCCAATACAAGCAAGTGTTTCTAGACCACGTTCGGAAGAACAAAACCTCAAATTACAAAACAGTATTACCGCGTGGAGCTACGGCTCCTCACAGCGTTTTCACGTCTCTGGGCCTCATCTCGAGTCTGTTGGGCCGCTACTCTGCAGACTTACCTAGGCCATTTGTGGTTTATTGGACTAGAAGTCACTCCTTGAATCTTGGCTCTCGTTTGACTGGGCCCTAGAACTCGCCTTCACCAAGGCTTGTTCACGAGGAAAAAAAGACCTAGCCAGCATAAGAGAGATGCCCTTCCGGTGGCGATGCAGATCGAGGCGAAGCGGCCGATCCATAGGGATCCTCTCAGACGCGCCAGGCAGAGGCGATTCATCGCAGCTGATGTGGCAGGTCAAGGCGAAGCGTCACTGCGACCGCCGCTGTCGATTGAAGTCTCTCCGGCCTCCGCTGAAATTAATGGAGGTCAGTTTCTGTTTTGCCAGCCTTTGAGTTTGTGCACCTGTATATATGTTCGTCGCCTGCGCTCTCCCATCTCACTTCATATTCCGGCAGCATCACGTGGAGCACCTATGCTTATCGGTTAGGTTTCCTATATCTTCATCTTTGGTGCAAATTCCCCTCCTCTTCCCCCTCCCCTACAATCCCCACTTCAACCCTATGATTTTACTGTGTTAATGTCTTCCCCAATCACAGTTTTCAACAGATAGTGGTCAACCGATATTGGAAAATTTTGTAGGCTTATATATTGCTCCATGGAATTCTTAACCTCAAAATCAGTGATGGCTGCCAGCCAGATAATTAGTTCAAGTATACTGCCATATCTCATATGTTCATGCTTTGTTATCCATATATTTAGGGCATTTAATTGTCATTTGGCATGGTATTCCTTTTACTGTATACGACAGGTTGCTTAGAACAATATAGTGAAACGCAAAAAAGAGTGTAATCAGTCTGTCCTAGATGGAGGCAAAACCAGAACATGTTCTGGTTCTGTCCATATGTGATCATATTTAACATACGACAAGTTGCATTGTTCTTGTTGCTAGAGCTTTCAAAAGGTGACACAGGCCCTGCAGCACTACAGATTGTGCAACCGTCTTAGATGGCCACTATAGCTTAGGGCCTCATTGGCAGTTCACAAAGAGCAATAGCTTCTCATCCATTAGTGTTGCTGAAAGAGCGTGAACCTTGCCCGTCTTTTTTTAGGCTTAAGGGTTAATTAGGCTTAAGGGTTAAGGCAGGCGCTCTCTCTGCTATTCGATTAGATTAGTAAGCAAAATTATTTACATGGGGATCTGAAAGGAGATCAGAGAAAAGAAAAGGCCGAGGCCAAGGGCCAACAACAAAAGATCACACATACAGAGGTTTCTTCTCCTTTTAAGATCGATTGCCAGCTTCTTAGCTCTCTTATAATCTTGTGAACTGGTAATATCTCGCTCAACACCAATATTTTGTGTTGTCCAGTGTTCAGCATTGCAGGGAATAATGAACTTGAGAAGGCTGAGCAGCAACCGGCAGTTAAAGCTCTCAAAGATAGGCTGATAACAAAGATTATTATTGTTCCTTCAGTTTACTTGCTTCGTCTTTAGTAGCTTTACTAGCTCTTTATTATTTTGGTTGTGAATATGTTCTATTAAAAAATATTGACCTTGTTTATGCAGGTTAAAGAAATTACAGAAAAAGCTTTGCAAATCATTAACAACTAGGCTTGACGCCAAAAGGGTAGGATCCTTCACAAAATATCTCCTACCGGTCAGGTATGCAACATGCCCCTCTCCAATTCACTACACATTGTACATTCAGAATTGCTAGATATAGATGTTGTACAAAGAAATTAATCAAAAATCACTACAATGTGGGTATTTTGCTGCACACACCAGTGAGGTGAAGGATGTGTTGTACTCTGAAGAAATTGTCTTGGGGTCAACCACATGCCAGACTCTGATTGACGTTCAAAGTGGAGGACCTGCAGAACTAGGTAAGAACTGGGAACATCTGCCTATAATCTTCCTTCCTTGAGCAACATTGTCGCCTTCAGTCTCCAACTTTCAGTCACTGGCATGATGCTTTCGTGATTCTGTCTATGTAGGCCCAGCAATTTGAAACCTAAGACCTCACTTCACCGAAAACAACTTCAGCCCGAAGGAAGGCTGCGGGATCATCAGAAATCCAAACACAGTTAACAACTAACTCAGACTCCAGTCGATGATGACAATGTGATAAACTGCTACACCCTCATGGAGGAAGTGTGACAGAATCATAACCAGGGACATCTAGTTGGCATCGCAATCCATTTTGCAAGCCAAAAATGGCAGCTTATGTGTGCTCAACTATAATACTGAGGTTGGTGTGTTGTTATATGAATGTATACTACCTTAATAGAGTTTGTGAGAGTTTATAACGTCTTGACATTGTACCAAAAAAGGGTTTCCCCCCGCTTTGTATACAAAGCAACCAACCAAGCCGGACTCCGCCTCGCGCCGCCTCCCCGGGCGGCGGCCGGGGCGGCTCCTCCGCATCCTCTCCTCGCCCCCAACCCTCCGTCCTCCCTCCCCCGCCGCCGGACGGCGCCAGATCTGGCCAGGTGGCTCGGCGGCGGGCCTTCTTTTTCCTCATGGCCTTCCCGGCAGGGGCTCGGGCGGTGCAGCTCGGTGGCGGTGGTCCGCGTCCTGGTGGCGGGGACGGCGGTGGCGCGTGGTGGCGCTGCCTCTTGGCGGCGGGTGGCTGGTGGCGCTGGGGGCCGACGGCGCGCCCTCGGCCCAGATCTGGGCCCTTAGGGCCCCATCTGGGTCCTAGCGGGCCGGCGCCGGCGTGGCCTTGCTGTCTGCGGCTCGGTGTGGAGGAGGAGCAGCTCGGATGTGGGCGGCGACGCTGATGGCGTGCCGGCAGCAGCGCGAGGGCGGGAGCTTTACGGGCCCACGAGGGCTCGGCCGGGCCTGTGGGCCTACGGGCCTGGTGTGCTCCTGCTATTGCGTCCGGACGGCTACCGTCGCTGACGGTGGAGGTGGGGCCCTCCCGCGTGCCGACGGTGCTGCTGCCCTAGTCCCGGCTCTGATTCTTCGCCATGTTGTCCTCACTTCGCGGTGTCGTGGTGAGACAGCGTGGGGGCCTCTTGACCGTGTTGGCGCTAGGTGGTGGTTGGTCTGGTGGCTGGCTCCGGAGCGCCCGAGGTGCGGGTTAGGATCGGGGGAAACCCTTGTCGGCTTGGCCGACACCGCTGGATGGCGCTGTGGGTGCCACGACCTTCCGGGAGGCGTCGGGGCTACCCTTCCTCTCCTAAATGCGTGTCTTTGGGGAAACCCTTGGTAGCAGCATCGTCATCGTCGCGATCCTTCTTGGAGGTGTTGATAGGTGCCGGCGCTTCGGAGTCTTGGAGCCTTGTGGAAGATCCCGGTGGGCGCAGCGTTCGCGAGGCTTCTTCGTTTTCGTTGATCCGCCGTTGTCGGCATTTGTTTCTTTTGCTCTTTCTCTGTCGTTTCTTTTGGGCGTGACTATGCTGCTTCCGCCCCAGCACCTATCCTTGTCTTGACATTGTATAATCCTTAATGATTGTAAAGAGTTGTATGTACTCAGAAATCATCCTCGTATGTGTTGATCGAACTAATAATCTAAAAAGTTATTTTTTGTGAATGCATTAATTGGAGCATAATACCGTCTTCATTGAGAATGGTTATCTTATAATATCATATTACGTGCTTTCATATTAGTTGATACGATCCATTTTATAATATTCAGTGCATCAAGGACTGTGATGTTAACATATTTGTGGGGGTAATTATCTTTACAGTTAGATATCATCCCGCTTTCTCAAATAATACATGTCAACCTTCCTTAAGATGGACGGGTGCGGCAACGCGCACTTTCATGGTCTAGTTCACAAGGTAATAGGAGGGCTACCAGCTCCCTCACGATTACAAACCATTTTAACTTGTCCGCAGTGGACTATTATTTAAATCCAAAAGCATCTTTTTGCAGTTTTAACAGGGGTAACTTAAGAAGTACCGGAATTACAGAGGAACTTCAAACTAGATATGTTTATACTTCTATAATTCCATTCAATATGATGAAAAAATTAGTGTGTATAGATTACTTTTATTTTGTATTGTACTACTCTCTCCGATCCAAAAAATGTCGTGGCTTTAGTTATACTTAGTCCGCCCCACCTTAGTTTTCTTTTGTCGTCTGCAACTGTCCATATTGTTTCTGATACTCACATGACTGTACATAATAATAATATGATACTCCCTTCATCTGGAAATACTTGTTCGAGGAATGGATGTATCTAGATGTATTTTATTTCTAGATACATCCATTTGTATCCATTTCTACGACAAGTATTTCCGGACGGAGGGAGTGCCACGATCTGATCATGCACCAAGCTCCAAATAGACTCCGGTGGCCACAAGGGAAACATACAAGCCTTCAGAAGTTGGCATGAATTGTCGAGTATAGGCTTTGGAACTCTAGGTCCTTCAAACCAAGTACCTCATGAACTGCACACCACATATACGTAGGAAATTACAGATAACGACTATAACTACCAAAACATAGTGGAAAACTGAAACGAGTTAAGTTGTTAGAAACGAGATCTATCAAGGGTACGACATAATAGTTTACGAATTTCAAACCTCAGAACATACTGACAGATTTGTAGTTGTTACAACCTCAATCTGGTAGAAACAACATGGACAATAAACGAATTGGTCCTAGTAGAAACCAGGGACCAAATTTGATTTGATAGAAGAGAGGCTTGAATCATGGTTGACCGGCCCACTAAGCATGCTGTTAGTTAGTAAGATCCATGTTCCTTCAGTAGAGACAACATCCAGTTGATTAGATCATTACTTCAATGAACAAACCAGAAATAGTACAATATAGGAGATCATACCCAAGTCTCGAACTATATATGATATGTTATTCAAGATGAAAGCATACCCACCTATATGGCCAATATTTGAGATCCTACAATCTAGGAGAGGAGGTACAATACAACTGGGTACATGTACACCAAACTATACAATACAATTGCGCTTATCACTTGACATCTCTCCTAAACTGACTGTTCAACCCAACTAGTTCAGTTTGCTTTTCAGGAATCCTGGAGCTAAGTTCGCTTCTATGAGCGCGCCTGAGCAACTTTGGGTTTCAGGTTTTTCAGCTCCCTCTCCATTTACTTACAATAAGGAAAAAATATGAACAAGAATGGTGCGAACGAGTGGTTCGGAGTATGGCTGTTACCGGTTTCTTCCCTTCATTGGAGTCCTTAGTATTGGATTCTCAATCTAAGTTTTAAGATTTCAGTGCAATTTTACTCGGAAACCATTTTTCTTTAACTTTTGAGGCATTTCGATTGAAAAAATGCGACCACCACAGTTTATTCGAACTGTTTTCCTACACCCCTAATTCCGTGGGACTTTTAGCTAGAGCAACTCCTTCAGAATTTTCCTTTCAAAATTGAGTTGAGATGCTTTCCTACACTCCAATTCTATAGGATTTTTTAGCAAGACCAGAGTCCTTTGATTTTTTTTTCTACGCGGCAACTACATCATGCAATCAATAAACCTGGCATGACAAGTTAATTAAGGAAAGATTGGAATTCCCTTCCAAGAAAAGAAAAAAAGAAGAGGAACACGAAAGAAAGCGTGCTGTTTTGTTTGATGTGTTCTCGATCAGTAGCTGTATACTCTTCATAATTTCTGAAAACCTTGAAGATGGTGTGTATATACATGACTAAGTAACAGAGTACATCCAGAAATTAGTTAAATTTCACCACAAAGACGAACATTCAAGGATATACAATATATACACATTACGACAGAAGCAAAGTATCAAACGACAATGCAGGAAGAACATACTCCTATTACCAGAATGGCAGCTGCAATGCACCAGGTCTGCTACTGCTTCTCATTGCAGGACAGTTGCCCAAAGGCGTCCCTGATCGCCGCTACGGCTGCCAGGTACTTGCTCCTCTGTTGAAGATACCTTCCTTCTCTCATTAATCGCTGTGCTGTGTCATCTAACTCGAGCAACCATTGCTGCTCTGAGCGATCTTCAACAAACAACCGAGCAACAACCAAGGAGAAAGACTCCGGAGAATGCATCCTGCTGAGCTGCCTAGCCTTGTCTCCCATTAGTTTCCAGCTGAGCTTGTCTGAAAGCATTGTCACGTCCTTCAGGTGTCCTTCCACCTGCTGCATCAGGCTCCCCAGGTTACTTGAATCAGGCGACTCTCTGTCTTTCAGTACCTGGACTCTTGCGATGACATAGGGCTTTGTTCTAACGACCTCCAGGACACGGAACCGGTCACCGCCAACGCACGTCAGGAGGAAGCGGTCATCGACAAGCTTATCGCACTGAACGATATGGACCATGCATCCAACATCGGCCATCCTACTGTCTTTCCTGCTGGAGTAGATGATACCAAAGCTTTGGCCTTCCTGGAGTAGTAGTGTCTGCATCATGATGCGGTATCTGAACTCAACCGTCTGCAGCTGCACCGTCTGGCCAGGGAAAACGACCGATTGGTACAGGAGTATGGGGATCTCAGTAGTCTGATGATCCTGATGGGACTGGACAACCTCGTCGACGCGGCCACGTGGATTGGCTCTGCATTTCAGGACTGGTGAACTCTGAAGACGATTCTTGGTGGCGATTCTTGCTTGCGGTCTTGAGTGAGGTTTTGGCTGATAAAATAAGACCTGCAGTTGGTGGGACTGAAACTGCAACTGTCTGGACTTGCTAAACTGGGTGGAGCTTGCAGAGTCTTAAAGGCCATGTACTTGAAGTCCTCTTTCAGTGATGAGCCTGTTAAGACATATCCAAAGACAAAGAAAGTGATGTGTTCAGTAACCCTCTGGCAGCAACATGGTGCCTTGTTTCCAGTTACATGGCTACTG